>MU001850.1:0-90818 GCA_010093585.1 Melanomma pulvis-pyrius CBS 109.77
CCCAAGATAGACTTTGCGTTACACCCATTTTTCAAGTAAATACTTTAACTTTGTTTATTTTGTTGCACCTTAAAGTTGCATACAGGTTTAACTTGAATAGTAAAAGGAGTAGAAGACCTAATTTTTAAGAAGATAGTAGTTGCAAGATTGTTCAACTTACTCTAGAACTACCTAGCGCTGCAGCTAATTCTTCTATAGCTGTAGTGCCTTAATTGTAGGCTTAGAGAGAGAGAGAGAGAGAGAGAGAGAGAGAGAGAGAGAGTTTGTATCAAAAGTTACAAATTTACATATCTCTACTAAAGGCCTACTCGCAGCAGAAGCCTGGGTAGCTTAAGACATAAAGGGTGGATAGAATAGAGATAGAAAAAGGTAATAATAAGAATATCAATTATCAAGAAATTAGCGAAACTTTTTTTTGACTATTTTTGCATTTATTCCTCAATTATAATCAATTATTCTGCATAACAGAACTATTACAATTTCTAGGCCTAAAAAACCTAGGTTAAGCACGCTTGCAAATTTTTAGCTACATCCTGCCTTTAGCACGTACTACGTTAGGAGGTTTACTACGTTTGTGCGTCTTAGGTGACTGAAATATTCACGAGTTGTTTAAAAGTAGTGCGTTTGATTGGAAGCCCTGTCCTCTACTACTCGTCTTGTTGTTGTCATTGTCATTGTCATTGTCGTTGACTGTCGTTGGCCCTGTTGTTGTTCTTGCCGTTGTCGCTGTCATTATCATTGTCGTTGACTGTCGTTGTCCTTGTTGTTGTTCTTGCCGTTGACGCTGTCATTGTCATTGTCGTTGACTGTCGGTGTCCTTGTTGTTGTCGTTGCTGTTGTCGTTGACTGTCATTGTCGTTGTCGCTGTCATTGTCATTGCCGTTGTCGTCTTTGTCTCTACATCTAGTGGGGTTGAGGGGTCGTGGGAGGATAGTGTAGGGCAGGCAGGGGGTCCTCTACGTAGTAGGGTGTCAATATTCCCGGCAATAAAGCCCCAGGACGAAGATACCCACATCTTATATTCCTCCTCTTAGAGAACGCCTACGTGGCTTTTAGAATAAAAAACTAGATTGCAGGAATAACATGTATTGATTAACATGTTCTTTATAGGGCTTGGATGATAGAGGCGCTGTATATGGTTTTGCTAGGTTGAAGTTTTATGTTTTAAGGGGCTTGTTTCTGGTAAATTTTGGCGCTCTAGACTAAGAGGTCGGTGGGTTTGTTGCATTCGTTGATGAGAGCTTTGCTTTTGGCAAGGGGGGCTCTTGTGGGTTGTTGGTGTTGCTGTTGTGGGTGTTGTTGTAGGTATAATTGTATATATAGTTGTAGGTGTAGTTGTAGGCATAGTTGTAGGCATAGTTGTATATATAGTCGTAGGTGTAGTTGTATATATAGTCGTAGGTGTAGTTGTAGATGTAGTTGTAGGTATAGTCGTAGGTGTAGCTATAGGTATAGTTGTAGGTTTAGTTTTGTCCCTAGTTGTGGCTATAGTTGGGGCTATAGTTGGGGCATAGTGGGGGCTATAGTTGTGGCTGTGGTCGTGGTTGTGAGGTGGTGTAGTGTGGAGGGTGGGAGGTGGGTGAGCTGTGGTGTTGCAGTGGGAGAGAATTACGAGCGAGCGAGTTTTTAGCTTAGGAGGCACCTAATCGGTGATTACCTACTTTCACCTTGTGGGAAGCTAGGAAGCGATGTGAATTTACAATGGTTGCGTGGCGTGCTGGCGTTGATCAAGTACAATGCCTACCTCTGACATTGTACGATGACAACACTTTAGGGAACAAAGCCTGTCTGAACGATATATTACATCCCAATTGTCCAAGATGAGATCCCTTAGAACCAGCAAGAAGAAACCGAATAAAACAGGTTCAATCAACAACACAATGATTGCTATAGCCAATTCTACTTCAGTTCCTGAAAACGCATCACCCATGCCATCCATGGATGTCCCCGACCTCGAGGCCTTCCCCAAGGACAACGAGGAACAGGATCCTCTCCCGCTCAAAACTCACGGCGAACACATCATCCAGACGAAATTTCGTATGTGCTACTCCAGCCCCCCAGAATACTATTTCCAAGCCGCCATCGACTCGATCAGGGCGCGCAAGGAAATCCCCGCATCCGAGTATGTGCCCCCGTTCATGGATCCGAAAAATTCCCCCCCGATTCGAATCCACAAGGCGGGACTCTACAAGGCCCTTGACCTTCTGTACTTCAACGACGTCTTCGGCGAAGCGCAACTCTGCTCCACCCCTAGATTTCAACGTTTGCTCACCGCAGAGGACGGACGCACCCTCGCGCACTCCATCCACGAATTCCTCATCGCCTATATCGAGTCCCTTCTCTACGGCCGCACGACTCGCACAGTCTCTCGTTTCGATTTGGAACAGGATTTCGCATCTGCGTTCGGCCTTGTTTGGGTCGACTATACGAAGCCGGCTGGCTTGCGACGCTTCTTCGACTTGCCTTCTTTCGCGGTCCCTGCTTCTCGCCTGACCTGCTCCCTCAACCCCTATGCCACTGTTTTGGAGCTTGGTAAGGCGTGGAAGAGGTTCACGGATAAGTTAATAGATATCTTGGTGGTGTTTGATGACAGCCGAGGCAAGTGTGTGCGTACGCGTGCTGGGTAGTAAGGTCTGGAAGGATGGAGGTTTGCGAAAGTTTGGACGGCGGAGGTTTGCTGGATTGTAACGCACCATAGATTGTACTTAGTTCGACTTTATCTAACATTTGTCATTTGGGAATTAACCGTGAATATAGATTGATGTTCCTCTTCAAGTTCCGCGTGATTTGAATTCGGGCGCTTGTTCTTTGCCTCTTTGAGATGGCAGTACACAAATCAGTTGAGAAACTCCAGATATCACTAGTCGCTGTTTCCAATTCTTTTCCCGTGGGTGTCAGGTTTTCTGGATTTTCGTATTGACTACAGAATCTTCATATAATATCCTTTTTCCCGAAAAAATCGTTTGCCATCTTGTCTTTTGCCGTTATTGTTGATTCGAATATAAAGCTTGCTATTGTACTATTCAACATTGTACGAATACAAATCTTCTCTTGATGTACCGTTCTGAACCACCGAATACAAGCCTTTTCCTGGTTCACTATTGTACCACTAACATAGTGAATGACAACACGGAAAGGTAATTTCGAGGATATTTGAACTTTCACCGTTCAGATTGTATTGTACATCTATTCACTGCCAACCTTACCTCGCTCTATATATTCTCCTCCAGATCCCAAATCCTCTCCAACAAATCAACCCCCTTTTCCACTCCATCCAGTGCACGAAGGTTAACAGTGCCCAGCCGCCATGAACTTCAGCAACGAAGACTTCGTCGTTAGCACCACTACAAAGCGCCCAACTAAAGCAAAACGCCCGAAGCGCATTCATATTAGCCAAGGACAGATCACACGCCCCGTCGCACTTCCAAGTCCCGCTTTCGCCGGTATTAATGAAGAAGGTCTGAATTCTGAGCCATTCCCCGATTTCACAGACCTCGCGACCCCTACCAACGATCAGACAATTGAGCATTGCATGCTACACTGCGAACACTCTATCTGCATGGAGCTCAAGAAAATGAAAGGTTTCACGCCCACTGCATGCAAGTGCCACCTCATTCCAAAGACACACGAGACAGTTCGTCCCGGTCCCCAAATCATCATCAATGACGACCTCTTTCGATCAGTAGCCCAGGACTGCCGGAGCTTTAGCGTAGACATGAGCATCACCATCCACTTAGCCGATGTTCTCGACATTCTCGGTCAACTCCAACTCCGCTTCGAGCATCACCAATCCCTCCTCCAACTGGTTGTCGACCTCCAAAACCACCTCCCCGAAGATAATGCCGTCCTCGCCACCGGCGACGCATTCCTTTTCTTCTTCGACGACGTCGTCGATTTCTTCACCCGTTCTATCGCCCTCCATGGCCAAGGTCCACATCAGCGAATCATCTCCGTGAGAGGTCTGTACACCGAGTGGAGGGATTACATGTATATCACCATGATCGACCTCCTCGAGGAGTACTTCCCGACATCGCTCGAGTTTACGATGGGACCATCCGCCATTGCAAAGATGTATATCTATCAGGGAGTACTGAAAGGCGTTTGGGGACTCTGGACAGGGATTTGGGAGGAGTTGGTTAGTGTGTTGGCTTGGAGGGATGTGCAGCTTACAGAGACGGGTAAAGCGCTTCAGAATGAGGGTAGCTAGGATCGTGAGGATGCCGCCTTGATTTGAAGAGTGAACAGTCCGATAGTGATAGGCGTCTGCGAAATATGGACGTGATCATCAGTGACACTACTGACGTGATATGAGTTTCAGAATCGGCAGGTAGACGTCCCAGAGAGATATTGTTAGTGCTCTTAATAACAAGATGTAGTCAATCTACAAAATTATAAGTGGAGAGGCTTCTGTGATATTTAAAAAGAGACTGTTGTGTGCTTATGATTCGTCAAATATAGTTCCTTATCCGCGCTTAGATAGAGTGTTCAATAAGCCGAGCGTAGCAAGTCCCTACATATATACTTTAGGGCTCTATTCTCAACAACCTCACATAAAGATGCATCCAGAGGTACACAAAAAAATGATGAGCCGAACACTAACCGCGTATGCATTCGATTAGCCAACAAAGAACGTATATTTCATATATCTCGTGAATCAAGCGAGGTCTATGCGAATCTCGATGAACATACTGGACCGATGAACATATATTTCTAGAAACTTATAGGCAAAGAACCATTCTTCTTAATTACGTCCCCAATTTTGAATTACTATATAGTTGCAGCATTACTTCAATTTAATTCCATTGATTAAATGATCTTCCAACCCACCACCCGAAATACGAACAGGAAAGAATTTCTAGCCCAAGATTTCATTGGTCCAGCCAGAAAGCAAAGCAACATACCGAACATGCCGCACCGTACAGAGCATGATCAAATCATCAATTGTATTATCCCAAGCTGTCCACACAGCATCTGCAACATCACAGTATTCCAACAATTGTACAATCTTGCGGGGCGAATACCCGGATTGACCATTGCTGAAACAAGACTCGTTAAAGTACTCACTTATAAATTCCCATAAGGTAAGTCCGAGCACTGCCGTGATATCGAGCTTGAGTTGCTTTCGGGAAATGGTTGTGGTGCCAGTGATCTGCTCAAGTGGACTGCTGAAGATGCGAGTGAAATAATGCATCATTGTGGTAATAAGAGCTTCCCGTGCTGCTGAAGCAGCATCCATAAGGTATGTGTAGCGCTTGCCCTTCGCTGCGGCGCGGAAAGCTTCGCAAGAGTGAAGAGCACATACATTAATGTAATTGCTATTATTTCCAACGTCGCGAATGAAATTTCCGACATCAGATCTGAAGATTGAAATTGGAGTGTCCTCGGAAAGCGCCTCCATGCCTCGAATGTCCGCCTGCGTTAGATCGGCCTTGATAGTCAGGTTCCTCTCCCCAAGAGAACACTCACACTGTGGCTGAGCTTGTTCCTGGGTCCATTCGATACTCTTGCAGATAATGTGATTGCAGTGAATAGTGCAGTGGAGATCGGTTAGATCGTATTTCTCCTCGCGGTATTCAATAAAGTCGGGAAATGGACTTAGGCCTTCTTCTTCATCAAATGATGGAAACTGGCCTTCACGCTTCAGATCAGAGTCGAGAGCTCCAACCGAGTGTCGGGTAGGCCCAGCTACCTTCTCCAATTCGTCTTCGGTAGCAGATACTTTCGGGTTTTCTTTCTCTCCGTTGAGGTCGGCGGCTTTTGCTCGATTGGATGAAACCACCGGAGTTAGGAAGACGGATGAATTCAAGGGCTTTAGAAGACCGCGAGGCCTCTTTGAAGGGTGGAAGGCCTTCATGACTCTATACTCACTCTTTCGCGCAGTTGGCTTCGTCAATCGATGTGGAGCCACTCTATTACGCAGTTCAGAGCCAGATTTGGGAGCGCAGCTCTTTGCAAGTACCATTACGTCTCATAGGACGTTTCGTAATCGTAGAAGGGCTTTATTCAGATTCAGAGAGTTAGATAATGAGTTCTAGTGAGGAAGAGACTTATATATTCTGGATATTCAATATTGGTCTGGACATTGTGAGTGAACAATGTGTGGATCATTGTATAATGTCTTGAGATATTTTGATGGAGGATGATGTAGTGATCTTGCACAATGTAAATGATATCTAGGGTTCTTGCGGGCACATGAATTGAGCAAATGCGATTAAAATGGAGATTATAGGCTTGGTTGGAACTGAAGATATGAAATACGGTCTAGGTCGCTGATCTTTAAGAGCGCAGACTATTTGTCCCCCTTCTAGAAATCCTAGACCAATCGTTGCTAGATTCTATACAAAAAACTATTTCCAGCTGAGACGCTTATAAGAGGAGAAATAACCCTAGTTTCGAAGGTTTAAATGTAGGCAGATGAAGTCTGTAAGTAAAATGGTGTCACCTCACGATTGTTGAGAAAATCTTATTGCCTTGACGATCGAGCACTAAGATATCATAGCAAGAACTCCTTTAATCTAAAAGCCCCTCTCTTGATCTCAACGTCCGGCCAATAATCGACAACGGCGATGGCAGAGGAAGAGAATAGGGAGCAGTGTAGCAACCGAATCATACTGAGCTGGGTCGAAAAAGTGCAGATTCTATCGAACTCCCCCCACCGCTGCCGAAACCGGGGCTGGCAATATAATCCACGTCAGGCGATAGAGGGGTTAATCTCATCAGCGATGAAGACACATCATGTCAGACTAGAGCGAAATCGAATATGCAATAGTCGATGGAACCGATGCGGACTGGAACTTGACTTCGAAAAATCCTTCGTACATCTTCTTCCCATACTTCATAAATTTTGAAGAGCTCGGACAATCAAGGACATTTCATCCACCTCGGCAAGTTTATCATATACAGTGACTATTTGTCCTCAAACTTCAGGTCAAACTTGTTGAGAACACTTAAGCCTTCAACCAATCATTCCAATTACGGCTGAGCTAAACAAACGGCTAAGGAAAGAATATCGCAGAGAAAGCTCGGAAGTAGGTGGATATATGGAAAGGATTGACTGTAGGAGATCCTTTTCTGTCTATTCGTTCGTTCCATTAGCTGCTTTGAAGATACGTTGAAGTATAGACATAGCTGATAGCAGCTCGCGAAAGGAACAACTTCGGGGAAATGCTGGCGATGGAGTGATGTCGAAGTTTAATTTAAGTCCAAACACATTCCGAGATCTCGGTCCAAAGCCAAGCCGACACAAACCCACAGTTCCACCTATACCTACTTGGCAAAGTCTAGATTGACTAGTAAACCTCTACAGGAGCTTCAACTTTCTTTTTCGCGCGAATTGCAATGTGCCTTTGAACTATACAATTGACACGAAAACGTAAGATTTATCTTCCCCGCAAGGTACAGTATGCATTTCTCCAGACATATGCTGATCACAAACAACGCAAGTTTTCCCGATTGGTGGTTTATATCTCGCGTCCCTGTACCACACAGCCAAGCCTCCCAAGCCGCGCTAGAACAACGCAAAACCATAGTGCCGAAACATAGATTAAACGGGGCTTTCTAACCAATCACATAGTTTGCCGTGCACCATTCAGTCCTAGCACACTCCGTAAGGAGTCATGTTTGGGAAACATGCTACAATGGGCTGTCCTGACCATTGTCATGTTAATAGAAGTATTAACTTGGCGAAAATGCGTTTTGGACGACATCTCCGCGCCCCAAGACGGAGGATCTCAGTTCTGAGATCCTCGACTATAGTGGTCGTAATTAACAATGGGGCATCAGGGTGGGATGCGAAGATCGATTTTTGATATATAAGAGAGCGCAGTGACAACGAAGATGAATTCTGCACCAGGAGTCCAACTTCATACCTTCTTTTCTTCAAACAGCTCTGCTTCTTCTTTCAAACTATAACATCTCTTTTCGTCCAACAACCTCAGACTACTTTTTTACTTCTTCCTCCTACAAACTCAATATGCATCTTCTTAACACCGTCGCTGTTGCGCTGACTGCTGCCTCGACAGCCCTTGGAGCCCCTTTGGTTTCTAAGCGCGCTGCCACCGTCAATGAGCTTGTCGGCTATGGTGCAGGCACAACAGGAGGAGGATCAGGGGCTGGAACCACTGTCACCACCTGCGATGCTCTAGCCGCAGCTGTGAAAGTCGGCGGCGTGATCAAGATCAACGGAATGCTCGATGGCTGTGACATTATCAAGATCGCCAAGGGAGACATCTCCATCCTCGGTGTCGGTGCTAATTCAGGTAAGTTTATGGACCATCCATTTCTACAGAACTGCGATACTGACAGTTGTGCAGGCCTCAAGAACGGCGGTTTCCAAATCCGCAAGGTCTCTAACGTCATTATCCGCAATCTCAAGCTCGCCGTCGCACCTAAAGGCAAGGATCTGATCGACATTGACGCCTCGACCAAGATCTGGGTTGACCACTGCGACTTTGCGTCTGTGGGAATGACCGGCGACAAGGATACCTACGACGGCATGCTGGACGCCAAGCATGGCTCCGACTTCCTGACCTTCTCGTGGAACAAATTCCACGACCACTGGAAGGGATCGCTCGTCGGCCACTCAGACAATGCGGCTAGTGAAGACACCGGAAAGCTGCATGTCACCTACCACCACAACTTGTTCGAGAACGTGAACTCGCGTCTCCCCTCCGTGCGCTTTGGAACTGCCCATGTATACTCCAGCTGCTACAACAACGGACCTACTTCTGGGATCAACTCACGCATGGGCGCCGTTGTCTTCGTTGAGGAGAACTCCTTCACCGATACCCAGTTGGCTATTGTCACTGATTTGGACTCTGACCTTGAGGGCTTTGCGTCTGAGAAGAACAACCTTTATGTCAACAGCAGCAAGAGGATTACTCAGACCAAGTCGCTGACTGTTCCGTACAAGTACACCATCGATCCTGCAGCCTCAGCTTGCGCGATTGTGAGGAAGAGCGCAGGTACTGGTGTTGTCACCTTCTAGATGGATATTAGGGAATGAGGATGAAAGGGGAGATGAGGAGGTGGAGAGCATCTGAAAACTTTATTTTGTACATACTTGACACACTTTTATATTCTTGAACATACCATAGCTTTGCTGGCTTTGCCGTGCATCTTTTAAACTCTTTTTCCTGGTTGACATACCACAAGGATTGTTGCATTGGAGTACTAAAGATTATAAAACCAAGGCTGATAAGGTAATTACCTGAAGAACCTTAGAAGGATCGCTCGGCAATCAAAAGATACTCCGCGGCATAACAAATATTGGTAGGTCGAAAAAAGTCTATAGTAAACTCATAATCTTTCTCAATGTCCCTTCTCAAACCACACACCCTATTCCGGCGTCGAATCTTCCACCTGCTCCGTCAACCAACCCTCCAATTTCTCTTTCCTCCACCCCGCCGCCTCCGTATCAATATCTTCTTCCCACTGCCTATGAAACCAGATCAATACCTCGAAGGCAATGCTGAGAATTCTCCCAAGGTCTTTTGCAACTATCTGCGCCATGGGACTGCAATAGATTAATGTCGCAGGCTCGACATCCGCATCCAAGTTGTTGATAGTAGGATCCCATTTCCGCGCCCATGCACACAACACCGGCTCCCAGACCTTCATTATCTCCGTCTTCAGATCGTCCAGCAGCACGGCGCGGATTCCTTGAGTGGATTTGTCTGCTTCGCGGGCTAAGTGCGCTCCGAGAGATGCTACAAAGTTCCTGTTAGCTTCGATCAGGCAATCCATCAATCTCTCGAAATCTGGAATCGCGGCGTTGAGGTCGGGCATGGTAACTAGGTTTCCGAGGAGCAAACTAGCATGTTCGAGAGCGGTAAGGAGGTGCTGGAAGAATGGAAGGTGTATTGTGATTACCTTATTGCGATCGAAGCCTTGGTTATCGTCGATGGCAGATGCGATGAACGTTCTGGAGATGGTGAAGTTTTGTGGGACTGTCGGGATGTGCGTTGAAGTCGCGAGGAAGTCCGAAATAGACTGATGGGAGAGAGGTTGGAGAGACATTGAATTCGATCAATGGGTTTATTTTGAGGTGTTGATCTGCGGTAGAGCTGTATACTTTGATGCTTGGGTTTGGAGGTTGGGTGGAAAGACTCGGCTCGTCTTTCAAGGGCGTGGTCCAGAATAGGTATTTGGGATATTATTGTGAGAGTGAAGAACGATTCCTTGAGGTATAACTATATAGCGTTTGGTCGGAAATTATATACTTGCCAGTCTGCGTTGGCATTGTAAAGTATGACATTGTGAAGCTCGACATTGTGAAAAATGAATGTTAGTGTACAAGTTCACCTTCACATCGCGGCTCTCTACTCATCATCCTAGGAAGGAAAATAAGGTCGATCTTATACGTTTCAAGTGATTGCTAGTTACCTGATGAGCAGCTTCATGTTTGATCAACTGATTGTTCACGGTTCTAGCAAACAGTCTCATACAGCAAACTATTTCGCAACGTCGCAAGTCACCGGCGCCCAAAAAAATACACTACGACAAGTCACGTCATTGGAGACCAGAATCTCAATTATGTCTCTTGGACCAAGACACCTACGATGTAGTATACCTGACAATGGGACACAGAGTCCGAAGGAAGAGCTTCATATACGAAAAGCTACAATTCTAAGTTGCTATTTTGTTCGAAAATCAGTGCTGTAGAAGGCGGTTTCTCCGTTAAATCTTCTGTATACTGAAAGCGGGTTCGAAGACGTTTAAGAGAATCCGGAGGCAAATAGGCGCACGTATCGGTATC
The DNA here is from genome assembly GCA_010093585.1 of Melanomma pulvis-pyrius CBS 109.77. Taxonomy (NCBI): domain Eukaryota; kingdom Fungi; phylum Ascomycota; class Dothideomycetes; order Pleosporales; family Melanommataceae; genus Melanomma; species Melanomma pulvis-pyrius. The sequence goes on from MU001850.1 coordinate 10,757, forward strand.
TCAAGTGAAGGCCAATCTAGGCTAACCTTCCCCGGCGCTAGCAGCCAAATGGAGGAGAAAACGCCATCCTAGAGGTAGAAAGGAGCGGTAAACCTTGACATGGTAGCATCCTTTGATCCAGCAACCCGGCTCCTGATTAACCGCACACCTACAACCCCAACTATAGACAGAAGCATCAACCATGCTGCCACAAACGCAACAGCCCCCGATGCCCGCATACGCTGACCTCCTAGCGCAATCAGCATCATCAACTCCAAGCATCCCCATCCCTACCTTCCCCTCCTTCACACTGCGCTCCCTCTTCTTCTCTGCGACTATCGCCGACAACGCCGCCTTCTACCAAACCAACCGCCCCATGACACTACACCATGCCTTCACTAAGCAGCTTCTCTTCGCAATGGAAACCGACGCGTACTTCACATTCCTCACCGAAAAGAACGAACCCGTTTTCACTGCCGCCTTGCCCCACGCATCGCAGACAGTAATCCAGAGGGCCGGGGAGGAAATGAAGAACGGCGCTGTCGAAGCACTCTTCGCTTACTTCTCCATCACGCTCGCGAATGCCCCTCGCCAATTGCGAACCGTTCAGGTTGAGACCCTTCGCACAGAAGTGCAAAACGCGCTTCAAGTATCTTTTTCCCTCTGGGGGAAGACCTGGGAAGGGGAATTGGCGCTGGATATTGGAGAGTTGGAAGAGGCGGTGGGAGAGAAGGTTGAGCGGGTGGAGGAGGTGCTGGTTGAGATGCTGGTTTGGTGGCATCGGCAGTTTGTGGTGGAGATTGATCGAGAGGTGCGGAGGTGGAGGGGAGAGAGGGTGAACGAATGGTTGGAGGCGCAGGTGCGGATTTGGAGGGGGATGGGGTGGGAGAGATTGAGCAATTAAGGATCGAGATGAAGGGTTGGAATTTGGCGTTTTGCGTTCTGGGTAGGCACAGAGATTCCGTGCGCCGTAACGATCGGCCCAAATCTAGCGCACTAAGCTTCTCTTCATGCCCCTATTCACAAAGATCTCTCCCAATGTCAGATCTATGAAGTTTATTCCCCACTTTGGGACCCCTATCTCCTTCCTCTTCCCCCTCCTATTCGTGAAACCCTCTCTCGTGCAAGGGATCTCCAACAGCCCCAACAGCTCCAGAAATGACGTCGCAATGTAGTCTGGACACATCATCCTCATTCAAAATCTCAACTCTCCAAGGAGCGGCGGTATAGATACGCAGCGTAGTGAACATGGAGATCGCTTATATGCGCGGACGTGGTAAGCCCTCATGTTGTAATAGAAAGGCGAGGCCCGTTATTTGCGTATGCAGAAGATATAAATGCTCTGTGTACATGATGACGGCGAGTAGGGAGATGGCTGTGCACGACCATCGGGGTTGAGGTGCCATTTATTGGGATGTTGGAGAGGTCTTCGACGCTGGAGAAGGCGAGGAGACGCATAGACATGGTGACGAGGAGAGACTCTGTAGGGACGTAGAGCGGACCGAGCCTGCTGAGAGCGTGGTATGCGTCTATTCCATCACGATCCAAGGGCTCGAAGGCGGGGAAAGACACTACATCTTTAGGTGCGGGTTTATTGAATCCGTAACAGTGGCATGGTCAAGACAAGGACAGCCCCAGCCGTCGTTCTGCTATTGACATATGTTAGATAGGCGGTCAATGAACATCGAGGAGGACATACCTGGATGATGGAAATGATTATACATGTATTGTGCGATGATGTTGTTTTTGCGCGGAGATAGATTTCTGCAGGAACGACTTTTGATGTGTTGCATCTCGGGGGCGTTCTCGATGTTCTCGAATTGTGATTGAACTCTGATGTGGAGAGATAAAATAACCCGAAAAGAAGGCCATATCTCCAGCTAAAATGCAAATATGGACTTGAGGATAGTCTTGTACGGTCGGAAAGTGAGCTGTATCGTTCTACATTAGTCCAACGAACGCTTCTCCAAATATCTTGAAATGATAGATCTCTGTCAGGCCTTCAAAACTCCGCCGTCTTGGTACTCAGTTCCTCCAAATCCAGCACATCGCACATCCTCGCCCCCATCTTATTCCTTACATACTCGCAAAAGCAATCGTCATAATCCGGTGCAATCCTACGATCCTCCACTGCCACCATCTCAACCGGCGGCTGCATGACCAGCATCCTCCTCCAACTAGCCTCCTTCCATCTAAACCTATCCTCCCACCCCTTCCCGGGCGGAAAAGAATGCAGCGTCACCCCAAGCGTATATTCCGTGTGCTTCTCAGGAGCCATGCGCACCACCTTGGAGTCGAGTAAGACCTCCGCAATGTACATGCAGTCCTCGAAGGCCTTTCTTAGCAGCGGGTTGGGCATGAACAGCGCACGGAGGGCCGCGGGGGAGATGTCCGAGGTCGAATTTGGGAGCGAGATGGGGAGGAAGTAGAGAGCGCGTTGGATTGGGGGCGAGGTGCGGATTACAGAGGCCCAGCGCTTGCTCACGCGTTGTGCGAGGAGGAGGTCCTTCATTGGGAGGTGTAGGAGGATCATTTCGAGGAGCTCAAAGACGATGAGAGGCTCAGGGGGTGGGCCTCGAGGCTTCGGGGATGGAGGTATTGTGGGGGATTTGGCGATAGGAAGAGAGCGGTTAAGCATTTTGATGCGTATGATTCGCGAGGGTTTCGAGGAGCTCATGGTGGGTCGACGTGTGATGTGGTTGAGAGGAGACGCGTTTTGGAGATTGGGAGGTGGGGTGGTCCGAGCTCAATTGCCAGATGGAACGGTGTTTGTACAGTTGTACAAGGGCAGGAGAAAGTTGAAAGCATCCAACGACAATCAATTTGAAGAACTGACTGGATGAATTGGCCCCTAGCAAACATTGAGATGAAGAAATGCATATTTTTTTAGCCAATGCTCATGGTAACGCGTATGATCCTCGCCAGAAACACGTGTTCGGCAGTAGTTGTAGGGAGAAGAAGACTTGGACGCATCTTAGCATTTCACGCCTTAAATTTATCATCACTGCAATCTCCATCTCTCCTAAGATCCCCATCATCTCGATCCCACAATACCATGGAGAGCCATCGAGGGGACCCCTGCCATCCTTAACCCCTCTAATGACGCAACGTTCCCGCATCAACCTCGTCACGTCAACTCGAGCTTTGAGTCCATCTATCAACCATGCAGCGCCATACAACCACCACGCTCCGTCTCTCTGCTGCTGAAGCCTCACATATACCTTGTCCACCATTACCGCCATAAAATGGCAACCCTCGGCCTGGGCCTCTTCCTCGGCGGCTCCGTCATCGCCATTCCCGTCGTAACCGGCATCGCAGAAGGCGTCGAGCATCAAAAGAAACAAAACGAAGAAGCCGCCAACGAAACACGCATGGTAAAGTTCAATATACACGTGTCGTGCGATGCGGACGACGAGATTGCGGACGAGGTCGATAGCGGGATGTTGGTGCTACGACACGACAGAGTATATATACCCTTGCCACCGCACTCGCACTCCAACTACAGTCGCGCGCGAAGTCACATAAAGTTCGCCAATTGCTAACCAAAATCCCAACAGGTCTGGATAGTTCCCCGCTCGCCAGACGGTAAACAGCCTCTACCACCCGACCCCGCCCTCAAACTCGACCCCCCTCTCCACGCCTTCGCGGGCTTCTACATCCAATACCCAGACGACGCTCGCTTCCCGGCCGAACGCGGTCTCGTGTCCACAATTTCTGACGACCCACCAATGCTAAACTGGATATACGTCGACAACGCGACCTACGGGCTGCGCTACGGCAACCGTTCCACTAGCATCACGCACATGGTGGGCGAGTGGGACTGGACGGCGGACGAATCCTGCATGATGCTCGACGGGTGGGAAGGCTTCGTTGCGGTTGATGAGTGGGACGGCGAGGATGAGGATCCGGGTACGCCGTGGGGGAAAGAGGGGCTGCGCTGGGCGGTGTACTTTGACAAGGATGATAATGGGCTGAAGGGGAGAAGAAAGGGAAGGGATATGTTTGAGGTGCAGCTGGAGCGTAAATTACAGAGTGAGGAGGAGCAGTTGAAGCAGCTTGAGGACGCGGATAAGAAAATGCAGGTTAAGAGTCGCGGGGGTTTGAGCACACAGTTTACGGCACCGGCCGCGGATCGGAAGGCAGCATGGGCGAAGAAGGGGAAGAAGTAGCTTGTTATAATGGGCGTCTTGGAGTTATTAGGGAAATTTAAGGAGTTAGGCACGGGATGCGAATGATGTCGGACGGTGTTCAATCTATGGCATGTAAACGTCAAAGGGCCCTGATGGCCTGGATATCGAAGCGTGTTGACTAGATTCATTGTATAATGAGGGCCTAAATGCAGAATATTAATGAGCAAAACACTGAGTGGCGAGTAACAAAGGTTAAGAAAACCCGGCTAACTGTTAGTTAAATGGGACGCCTGCAGGAACTATAGCCATAGGTGGAGTATATGGACTGAACCGTTACAAGTATATATGTGACGATTCAGCTCGTATAATCAGTCAATGACAGTGGTTCCATAGTCATTACCCTTTTTTTTTTATTAATCTGCGTATTTTGTTAGTACATCCTTATTGGTTGTTCTCTTACATATATTGTAGTGAGCCTCTTGATGTTACATCCATTTTAGTCAACCTATCCCGACCTATTGGTTATTAGCTCTTACTCTTCTTGACGTTGACAATATACTACATTCAAGTATAGTTTCGTTGGATAAAGATTTTGGTTGAATGTATTTACTACTTGTGGAAATACCTACAATCCTCCCGCACTATATGAATAATGTGTCTAAGTACTAAATAACAATAGTGGGTGCTATGTGAAGACTAAGCACTAGCTCATCTGTCTTGACAACAAAATTATAAGAATGAAAAGAAAACTGATTAAGCTTCTTACTGCTTACAACAGCCTTTTAAGCTATGATTTCTACAAAGGTTATAAAGCAAGCTGCTGTAATGGCTTAACAATGTTCTCGCAGTATAGTCTCTCTAAATGGTCATCCCAGACAAGCTTGCTCCTAGCGCAAAATAAGAGGCATCCCTCAATAGCTTTGACGTGGGGGGGAAGTAATTTGTCTGTACTAAGCTCCAGCCAGCGAGTGGCTACACAATTCCGGTCCCTGTACGTCTGCGTGCTCCCTTCCTCGTTCTTTGCCGCCCAAGTTTCTATGGACATGTGATGTAGTATTTCTAGCAGCAGAATGGCCAGTTCAAGCATAGTTTTCTTGACCGCTTCCGTATTTAGGACGGGCAAGCTTGCTTGACTTTGGAGCAGACCGGCATCTACGGTCTGCTCCACGTATGGAGTACAGACCACTGTGTGCCTGCCATTTATCGCTTTGGTCGGGAACTTGATTGACATGCTATCCCAGCAACTATTGTACCACATTGTCGGCCGGAGTTGCAGGACGGATGACACGACATTAAGGGCCAGTAAAGTCTGCACCATAGGGCTCATTCGAGCATCTTCTTCTTGTGCCGTGTCTCTTAGAAATTCAGCCAGCGTTTTCGACGCATTGTATGATTGTTGTGTCCTATTACCCTCTTCTAACAGTTCCAGAGTGTCTGATATGAGCTCCAGAGTAAGAAGTCGTCCCTGGTCTTGGGCCTTCCGGGCATCATCGCAGATGCTCTTGATCCGAACGCGAGCGATTGCCTGATTAGATTCTTCTGAGGTTTCCGTGACGATTATGGCCGGGACTTTTAAAGTACCCTCGTCTCTTATTCTGGTCGTATGTTAGCTCTCGCTACAGTGCTGTGGAGCGAATGGGGGTTATACAGACCTATCTTGGAATTTGACAACGGTCTTTGTCAATGAAGGCTGGACCGCACAAGCGGTCACTTCGATCTCCTGAAGTGCAGCCTCTTCAATTGGAAAACAAAGCCTAAAAGCGATAAGCGCAGGTCGCGCTACTTGCTCGGAGTCCGTAGGGAGTCTATGGTCGAGCCGAAGCATGACAGTGTGCAAACTATGGCGATCGCATGCCCCGCATTTACACGCTGCTTGGTATAGCAAAGTTGCACTCTCTCTGACTCTAGCAAATTGCAGAGTCAGTATAGTCGAGCTAGTAGTCGGCTCGTGGGCCTCCCATTCTCGCTTCGACTTCACGCGTCTGATGAGTTTCCCCAACGAATACCTCTCTGTACTGAGGTCTTTCACGAGTGCATTCAGGCTCTCTCTGTCCATAGAAAATTTGACACGGCTTTTTAAGGCCAAAGGCGCGTTCAATGACTTCTTGGCGAGAGTGAGGGCCACCAGGTCATCTTTTAGTGCCTGCAGAAATGTTAGTAAAAATGGTGGGTCGTGTTTAGAGTGGAAACTTGCATTTTCTGGTCGGGTAATGTTTTTAAGTTTGGACGTAATTACTTTCAAGTACTTCTCGTAGTATCCTAGCATCTCAAGGAACTGGTCGTAGAGATGTCCTAGATACTTCTCAACCTGAATGCCAGTCTTGGCATGATGGAGAATATCAGCACATTTTTCCTCCGTCGGGTCCCCATCCTCGAGAATCTCAGGCACCCTCGCTTCTCGGAGAAGCTCGAGGATGTCAAGGTAGAAACTCGTCCTTTGCGTCTTGAGTAGATGCATTAGGTCGTCTAGAAGGCCCCGGGTCTTTCGTAGGCTTGCCCATATTCCCTTCCCTTGCTTGTATTCTGACAGTGCGCCGATTACGAGAGGAAGAACTCCAAGAATAACGCCAGCAATCTCAAAGCCCGACATTTCAAACTAATGTGCCGTGGTTTCTGTAAAAAATCTCGGAGACAATTTTGAGATAGTTTGATCGTGAATTAGGTGCGGGGAAAATTGTAGGTCAGGTTTTCAGCCCCAGCTGAGCGCCGAATCAGTTTGATGCATAAGGCATTGGTGCCTGATCACTTGGCAGACAACTATTGGCTACTACCCAGCATGCTCGCTCTCTCTTCTCGCTCGTCGAGACGTCAAGGAGGGGAAATCAGATGGTGTTAGCCAGCTTCAGTCCTCATAAATCTGTTACATCTGGCTTGAGCCTCTTCATCACAACAACGTTAACAAGTCACTGTACTCTAGGATTCGTCCGAGGGAAGAGCACGCTTATTACCTTCTATTTGAATTCTTAAGGTGGCAATGGAGGAGCCTCAACGTGAGCTCCAGTCACTCGGGTTCGGGATACTCGAGACGTTTAAGAAGTTGGCCCAAAGACAATGGAATACGAACAAAGATAGTAAAATCCCATCCAAGCACCGAGTCTCAGTTGAAGAAGAGAGATTTAGGCTGTGGGCCCGCAGTCTTGGATTGAACCAGGCTGGACATGCATCTCTCGACTACAGGGTCCGAGATGCCTCTGTCATTAGAGATTCCCTAGCTGATCTACTCACCGAGGTGAAGGAACATCTTGAAAATCGTAAGTATTCGCATTTTATGTCATGGGGAAGCTGACACAAAAAGTTACTTCGATTATTCTCGGAGACCGGCTTCCACTAGAACGCGACGTCAAAGTCCGCCGGCAAAGCGAAGCGGCTCCCAACATCACTGCCTCATCTGACGACGAAGACTCTCTCTCCTCGTCCAGTAGCGCAGGGTCATTTCAAGAAGCTGAATTTAGACTGGCGAGCGTGACTACGAGGCTGGACTCGCTGTATAAGCTGGCGGCAAGGATACGGAGCCCTGGCAGCCGTCCCCAACGACCGACAAAGGACCTATACAAGCATGTTCCCGAAAGCCAGCGGGAAGAGTTTATACAGAACCAAGAGTTAATCGAGGTGTCGCTCGTCGCTTACATCCAGCAGCAGCAGCTGTTAGAATGTGTAACTCACGAGCAACTGCAGGAACTTGCATGTAGCCAAGAGCAGCTTTTCCGAGATTATGCTGCGGCTACGCACTGGCTAGTGCGTAGAACGGGCATTGCAAATGCACGAAGGAAGCAACAGTTTGTCTACTGGAGAAGACATGCTAAGTTACTGGGACGTGACATGACGGAGGTTCCCCTCCCAGTGATTTCTAAAGCGCCAGCGGAAGCAGTTGTCCAGCCGCAGTTGCCATTATCCGATGCCGGAGAGCCGGTACCCTCTATTTCAATGGCGACTTCTGCGACCAGAATTGACCTAAATATGCCAGGACTTGACGATATGAAGTCTGTGATATCTACCCACAGCCGAGTTTCAACAACGATTAGCCCAGAAGGAAAGGAGTTGGCATGGCCACCAGCCCCAGGCCATCTTTCTGGCAGCAAATACTTCCCTTGTCCTTACTGTGGAATATTGTGTCCCGTGAAATATCTCTTTCGCGATGAGTGGCGGTAAGTCCCTCATCCCAAGGTGAGCTTGAAGGTAACATGGGGACAGATTACACCAGATCCACGACCTTCAACCATATCACTGTACTTACGAAGACTGCACGGATCCCAATCGACTCTATGGCGTCCGGCGGGAATGGGTTGACCACGAAAACCAGCATCGCCGGGTGTGGCACTGCTATGTCCACGAGGAAGAATTCGAAACGCAACCCGACTATATGCGACATCTGCATGAGAAGCGGCTTGAGCATAGGCCAGAGGATAGCTCGACAGAGATGGTAGCTGCTGTAGTGGGGGCGTCCTCGAAGCCACACCGCGATTGTCCTTTCTGCCCCACCGCATTCCCCGACGTTGCGACCATGCAGAAACATATTAGATACCACCTGGAAAGACTCGCCCTATATGCACTTCCTGACATAGCTGAAGAGGAGGGCGGCCAGCTAGCGGCTGGCCAGTCATCCGACAGCCATCAGGTCGTAGAGAATCGAGGACGTCTGGATTCAATAACCCACGACTTCACCGAGGAGGACGAGGAGTCTTTCTGGGAATTTTGGGGCCGTGATATTGAAGTTACAACAGAGGGCGTCCAGGAATTCACTGCTGGATTGGAGCGGATTCCACCTACGATGAGCGATATTGGGTCTATCATGCAATGGATCAACAATGCTATTGATTTTAGCCCCCAGGCAAGAATTGATTACATACCGAACTTCTCGATGGGCGACAGTGCAGAAAGCGCAAGTAGTGTCGTGAATGCAGTTGCGAATTTTGAAGAGAGCACAGAGGCACCCTCAGTGGTAGACTTTGAGAGTGTGGACAGCACCGAGCACCTCGCCGAGGACAAATTCGTGGGAATTGTCGAGAGATTTGTCGAGGACAACCCCGTACTGGAACGATTTTTCAAGGACAAGAAATACTTCGTAAAAGAATTAGCCCGGAAGACTATCGCCCTCCAACAAACCGGCCAGTCCACGGCCGAAAGCGAGGAACACATTTTACACAAAACAATCAAGGTGTCCTTGTATCAGCAAGTAATCTACTGCGGTAAGTTGTCTCGAGTTCAAACGTAGCGATTACAATTTCCTTGTTTGATCAACTCTAACGACTCATAGATGACAGCAGTTCGATGAGGCGTGAACATCGCTGGGATACCCAGAAAAGCATCGTTGAGAGGATTACCCGGATCACCACACGGGTCCTCCCAATAGACGAAGGCGTTCTACTTCGCTTTATCAACCAAGATGCTCCCAAACCCTTGAAACTCCCCCTCAGATATGTCGAGTCTATCTTTGACAACTGCCTGCCTGCTGGCTCCACCCAAATTGGCACAAATCTAAGATCTAAGGTTCTCCAGCCGCTGATCTATGACAAGCTCGACTCAATACCGAAGAGTCTCGAGAGACCCCTCCTCATCTCTATCCTCACCGACGGTGAGCCAGACCACGAATCACCGGATACTCTCGAAAATGCTATTATGGAGTGTAGCCGAAGACTGGATGCTGCTAAGTATCCTCGAGAGAGTAAGTTTTTTCATTCTACTAGTGCCAGCTACTGACTGTATCAATCTACAGGTGTGAAGTTTATGATTGGTCAGATTGGAACGTCGAGACGCACGTATGAGTTTCTTGAAGATCTGAGACACAATAGGGAGATTTCGGATTTGTTGTTCTGCATTCCAGGTATGTAAAAAATTTATACATAATCACCTCATCTACTAATCCGTCGTAGGCATGTTAGATGACGTGTCCAAAATGGAGCACGGGAAGCAAGACGAATGGGTAAGTATCAACTTAATTCTCCCGCTCATATTCTCGTCTGTTAACCTCTCTTTTCCAGTTAATTGACATCATGTACGAAGCACTCAGAGATCGGAAATAGGGGCTGGAAATCTACAATACTCTCGCCATGAATATATAGCTGCACTCAAGTATATTACATCCCTACCACGGAAGGATTGATCCCCTAATTATCCCACTAATCCCACACAAACGCAGTCCCTACCCCACCCAACGCCTTAACCCGTGCCCCAATCTCCAGTGGACTTCCCTCCCAAACAACCCACTGCCCCTTCCCACTATCCTCCCTCCCAATTGTATCTTTCTTCTCAAGCCCCAGCATCTTACCAAAGTTTCCCCCAACAAGATCCAAACTCTCTTTGAATCCCAACTTCCCCCCACTATTCTTGAACGCGATACCCGCCAACAACCCCAAATCCCTCGTCTCCCAGAGCTCTTCAACGCCAATACCAACCAGGACCCCTGCGGCGACTAGCGCGTCAATAGCGGTCCCGTTTGTGAGCGGCGCACCGGTGAGACCGCGTCGCTGGTCCCAGGACTGTGCGTGTGGGAGGAGCGGCGCAAGGACGATGGGAATATTTGCGGCGGAGAGCTCTGGGGCTACGAGATACGATTCTGCGCCGCCGAGAATAATGATGTTGAGCCTGGAGGCTGTGGAAGAGGTCAAGGTTGAGATGGCGGCTTCGATCTCGGATTTGAGACTTATGATGGAAGCGATGGTGTCCACGCTGTGCGCCGTGAGCACGAGCGGCAAGGATCCGGATGCAACTCTCTTGAGGTATGATTTCTCGTCGTAGATGTCTTTCTTTGCTGTCGTGCTGGTTTCATTCTTGGCGAGGTCGTCCACGGCGTCAAGGAGCTTGGCTCGGAGAAGGCTGATTGCGCTCGAGATACTCGGTGTCTGACCCCCCTTTGCGGTGAGTGTCAAGATGTAATGTAGAGCGACCTCGTCCTCCCACACCGCGCCCTTCTCCAGACTATGCTTTGCGCCAGTTTTGAAACCTACACTAATACCCTTTGCATCGATTGAACCTGAGCTTGGTGCCGTGATTGCATTGGTGACGCCGTGCTCGTATGCTGTGGTGAGCTGCTTGCCGCCGAAGCTGAGGCCATCGACTGCGCGTGTAATGCCGTCGGCAGGGGGTGGGCCGTCGTGGGTATCACCTTCGGCATCGATTTCGACGAGCCCGAGGGAGGAGCCAAAAGCCGTGAAGGGGGGAGTAATGTAGCCGTTTTTGAGATGAAAGGTTGGGGCGTTGGACGCTTGCGCGGTGGATAGTTCGGATGTGCAAGGGCCAATGCAAGAGATAGAGCCGTTGGTGATGATGGCTACGGCTTTGTTGGAGGAGGAGTAGGTTGCTATGCTGCCATCGAGATACTTATTCGAGATCCCTGTGAAGATGGCGTTGCCCTTAATTTCTTTCTTCTCCGTGTCTTTTCCAAGTGACTGGTCTAGCACAATTGGAGGCTCGATCGGTTTCTTCAACTCGACTGGGTCTTTGAACGACGCCGCGCCATCAATCCAGACTTGGACAGGAGTGGCACCGACTGAGAGTGGATCGGAGTCCCAGACCACAATATCAGCATCGAATCCCTCAACAATCTTTCCAATCCGTTCTCCCATTCCAAGGAGCTCAGCAGGAGCAGAAGTCACTCCAGCTAACGCGGCGTGATAGGGCAAACCGTAACCGTAAGCCTTTGCTGCTTCGAAAACAACGTGCTGCGAGTTGAGAACGGGATTATCGCTAACGTACGTGGGCGTGATGCCGTTCTCATAAAGGATCTTACCCGCTCTCTCAGAGGCGGTATAGGCTTCCACTTTGTAATACACTATCATCCAATATCAGTCTAGGCCCACGCAAACGTAGGAACAGCATAAGGGTTGGTGGACTTACTGTTATCCGCAAACAAAGCAACAGCTGGGGTCCCACCCCAAGTCCGCTTCAGAACCTCCGGCACCAAATACGTCTGATGCGCATGATGGAACGCATATAGCCGGAACTTGAACTCATTCGTATGTCTCACAAAGGCCTCAAGGTCAGGTATCGTATAACAATGCGTATTAAGCCTGACCTGTCCGCGCAAGACCGCACCAAGCGATTCCCACTGCAGCGTCTGTGGCAAATACGTCGCCATATTCTCAGCCCCAGTAGCATCTGCAGCAGCACACCACTCATTCTGCGATTGCACATAGTCCCTCGCCTGCTCGAGCGCGTGGCGGAACTCCCACGATTCGCCCAATCGACTGAACGGGCCGCGCTCGCCGACCTTGCCATACACTCTTTTTGGGTTTTCGCCGCATGCCATTTTCATATACCTCCAATTTCTGTCCGGATCCGCGATCATGTCTTGTTGGCTGATTTCCGTGCGGCCGTTTTGCTTGCCCACGGCGAACTTGACGACAAACGCTTCGCCACCCATGTTGTTGCCGCTCCCGGGGAGGATGAGACTGGTAGTGACGCCGCCGCTTTTGATGAACTGGAATTCGGGTTGTAGCGGATCCAATCCATCGAGCGATTGCACATACGGCGTAATATCGCCGGAGAGCTCGTTAACGTCGTCTTGCAGGTTGCCGACGCTGCCTAGACCGGCATGGCTGTGCATGTCCACGATTCCAGCGGTGAGTTGGCGACCATGCGCCTCGAATACTTCGGTGTCATCTGGGAGGCTTTTGATAGAAATGTCCGCGCCAATTTTCTTTATAAGACCGCGATCAACGAAAACGTCGGAGGAAATCCACGAATACCCCTTCCCGGCTCGCGCATCCTCCTCAGACGTGCCAGTAGCCGGCTCGCCAGTCCAGATCGTGGCATTCCGGATGAGCAATGGTTTTGTACCGTTGATCCATCGTTTGTTGTAATCACGTGCCGCGCTAGATACGACGGGAACGCGGCGTAGGGCAGCGCAGACAGAGTGATCTTGGCGTAATTTTTCGATCGACAGTGTCGACTCCAATTTTCTCGTGTTATTCGCGATCTTGTACGTCGAGAAGGCAAAGTAAGCCAAAAATGCGATGGCTAGGAGTCGACACGTGCGACGTTTACGGCGGCGGTCGAGCCATGGCCGGACGGCATCGGTGTAGCTAGGTAAATCGTTCAGGTATTCTTTCTCCATGATCAATGGTTGGTGGGAGGATGGATCTAGCTCTGGTGTTGGAAGTGGAGGATGATATGCGATGGTTGGTGCCGGCCAAGCCTTGCGCCATCGTTCCCAGCCTCCGCATTTTGGACGACATCGTGATTGTTTCGTGTTTCAGATGTGTATATTAAAGAACGTTGTGTTCATACTTATTGAGGTCATTTAGCCAGAGAGAAAGTCAGATGGCGTGAATTGCATGCACGATGGAGATGGTTGGAATAGAAAATGCAAGCTAGTCCCGAAAAGGTGATGGTGGTCATCTCCCACAATGATCGTGATCAGTCTGCAGATTGCTAAATGCAACCATTATCATCTCAAGACACTACGTGCTTTCTAGAATCGGGCGATATGTTTCAGTAGTACTAATTACTTCACTATCGGGTGTGGGAAAGAAAAGTTCTCATCCAAGTCAGTTTTGAGTGTGTAAAGGACCGTTTCAACTAATTACGTACAACCCTAATGTATACACTAGGAACCACTCAAACGACTACCCTCAACACGACGCTCCACGCTCGCATACCATGCAAGGTGCTATTTGCCACAAGACCGAGCACCCCTTCCCCCTTCGAAACATAACTAATCATCCAACACGGTCCCCACGGCTGGCAATTCCCCCCTAATCAAAAACGCCTCCTCCACCTCCCTCGTCCTCCCGTCTACTCCATTCAGATAGCTCGTATGTCCGCTCCCCCTCCTCGTGACCAGTACTGACTTCTCCAACTGCTTATGTACGCCTGTAGCCCACACGATACTCGCTTCAGCATCATACATGGAATTTACAAGCAGCATGGGCGGCGCGGTTCTCGCCTTTTTCTCAAGCTGATGCTGCGGGTTCGACGTCGGCGCCGGCCAACCAATACAACTAACTTGTATATAGTACATCTCAGCCAAGCCACGTGTGTGAGGGAACATTGCGGTGCCTATACGCATCTTCTCGAGCACGTCGGCGAAGGATGTGGATGTGTGTAACCAATCCTGGCAGCCGATAGCCACGAAGGAGTATCCGGAGTATCCGGAACCTCTCGAGCCTGTGACTATAGGGAAAGACAGCCCCGTAGCGTTCCCGTGTGCGGCTTCGGAAAGGAAGGTCGCAAGCTGCGGCCACGTTTCACTTATGCGGGGGCCGGCGAGCAGGGACTGCGTATTGATGAGGATATCTTCGTCGGTTACGGTGGGGAAGCATGCGCCGTTGCAAGACGGGGCCAGGATAGGCGATTTAGTTGCGTTCTCGACGAGCTTGTCGAAGAGGGCCGCGACGTCTTGGCCGCGCAGTGCGGAGTCAGCGCTGCTGTTAGCCCAGACGAAGAACTGGGATAAGCTCGCTTCGTACGTTTCGGGTTCGGCGGTCATAGTCGTCGTCTCGGGGAGACTGTGGTCCACGACTCCGTCAAGGACGAAGCGGTTGATGTTTTGCGGGTACTTCTCCGCATACTGTATAGCTATTTGGGTCCCATAGGAGAATGCTAGGAAGTTCAACCCGCCGTTGTTGATAGCGCGCCGGAAGAGCTCAAAGTCCTCAACCACATGCGAGGTGTCTAGGTGATTGATCAGGTTTCCAGTGAGCTTTGCACAGCTCGCACCGAGTGCTTTGTTATGTGCAACGAGGGCATCGAATTCTTGTTTGCTGGTGGGAAAACGCTTGACGCGCTCGTTCCAGATGGAGGGGTCACATTGGACTGGGTTGCTCGTGCCAACGCCTCTGGGATCTAGGCCAACGATGTCGTAGTTTGCCATCAGTTCGTCGCTGAAAATTTGCTGCCCGTGGGCCGCTTCTTGAACTATAGAGGCGGCGGGGCCTCCAGGGCCTCCGAAATTGAGTAACAGAGTACCTAAGGGCGCTGTACCGTTGCTTGTTGACTTGATCCGGGCCATTCCTAGAGTGATGGACTTCCCTGTGGGCTTGTGGTAATCGATTGGGACAATCATTCGTCCACACTGCAGACGAGGGGGATCGTCCGCAGTGCAAGTTCCCCAGGAGATCGAAGGATCAATAGTAGTTGGACTTCTTTGAGGGTGGACCGCAGCTCTCGATACTACGCCCATGAGGAGCATAGCAAAGAGTAGATTGGCGTGCATCTTGATCAAGTGTTCAGAGAACGAAGTGAGATGGAATGAAAGTAGATGGAAATGAGTTCAAATGATGGGTTTGTGGAATATGAGAGGGGAAACGTAGTAAAAATTGTGTAGTTGATGATCCATAAAAGTGTGAGCGATGACTTATGTAACTTATATCCTATCAACGTTTTGGTGACCTTTCCCTCAGGGGCTCCGTCAGAGAGTGAGTGTGCTGATTACATTGTCTAGGTTGAACGAGCGAGCCAGTGTGTTGACAGGTGTTGATCATTTGCACTGTAAATCTGACCAATTTTCATCACAATTGCGTAAAGCTAGGCGCAGTGGTTGTAGTATTTTGTGATCCTTCGAGTATCTTGAACGATTGAGCCAATCGAATGCCGTGCTTACACAACAAATAAGCCAGTCATCAGCCGTACGGTGATCGGGATGTCATGTCGTATTCATTTCCATCATGACCTAGATAGGTAAAATGCTGCGATAATCATGCTCAAGGAGATTCGCATCAGCGGTGTTACAACTAGAGATATTAGCTAAGATTAAGGTTCGCAAAAGTTCATCTAGACGAGGTTCGTTAGTAGGATTCTTGCTATACATCGGCACATCCCACAGGCGTCGTTCCTCGGAACAGGCCTTGTAAAGGGAGTCCCGTGCGTTGTATGAGGGACGTGTAGACGGCTTTCCCAATATTGCTGTTCGTTCGGGGACAGCATTTGGCGGGTTGGGGGCGACGAATCCACCTGGAGTCCGTTGTCCCAGAACAGTGTCACTATAGCCGCAAAGCTACTATGTCAGGTTTGTGGAACTATTTGCCTGCACTGTTAGCTGTAGCATAGTTCTAGCATGTTTTGCTTGGGTTCGAACGAAGGTGTAGGTGGCGCTAAAGAGCCTGGTAGGTGCGATCTATTCATCCTAGATCTCGACTTCAATACGCGACTTATAATCATATAATGGAAACCCGTTAGCTCACAATATTGCGAGAAGATGAATGAGATATATTCAAGATGAACGGGTCTGGGGTGACGGTTGAGGAGGAAGTTCGCGTCAGGTTCGCAAAGTGCCAAGTGATTAGATCTGACGGCGATTGCGAGCCGAGCTTCAGATTGACGCCACCGACGCCAGCCTTCAGCGCACCGTGTCGAGCTGCCCGCCATCCGTCCATCGCCCAATTCACCCACCGCTCGTTGACGAGCTGCAGACGTACTTCCTACAGCTTCTCACTATTCTTCTTGCATGGCTGACGAACGCACCCCCCTCATCGCTGTAGTGGAGACGCGCCCAGTCCGTGACCGCTATTCACACCAGACCCTCCGCTTTTTCTGTACACTCGGTCTCACCCTCACCCTCTTCTTTGGTTTTATTATTGCCACTTTCGTGCTGGGCATCACCAAGTCCTCCGATGAAGACACACAAGACTGGTCTATTTACGTTCCCTTCGCACACGACGTCCCCACATCCTGGCCGAAGAGCGCCGGGCTCGAATACTCGGATTTGCAGGCGATTCTGAGTGAGACTCCTGATGCAGACAAGGCGCGTGAATGGAGTCAGTACTATACTTCAGGACCCCACCTTGCAGGAAAGAACCTTAGCCAGGCCATCTGGACCAAGGAGAAATGGCAGGAGTTTGGCATCGAGAACTCGCTCATCGTAGACTACGATATCTACGTCAACTATCCGCAAGGCCACCGACTAGCCCTGCTCGAGAAGACCAAAAAAACTAGACGAGAAGATGCTGCTGAGGTTGGCAATGAAGAATCTTGGGAGATCGCCTTCGAGGCGAGCTTGGAGGAGGACGTCTTGGAAGAGGATAGCACAAGTGGCCTAGTGGACCGCATTCCCACCTTTCACGGATATAGCGCTTCGGGCAATGTTACAGCTCCGTATGTTTTCGTCAACTACGGCACCTACAAAGACTTTGAGGAGCTCGTGGCAGCAAACGTCAGTCTTTCAGGCAAGATCGCGTTGATCAAGTATGGTGGCGTCTTCCGTGGTCTGAAGGTCAAGAGGGCACAGGAGCTCGGTATGGTTGGCGCCGTAATCTACAGCGACCCAGGTGACGACGGCGAGGTCACCGAGCTCAATGGCTATGCCCCCTACCCTGCCGGTCTCGCAAGGCAGCCTAGCAGCGTCCAGAGAGGCAGCTGCCAGTTCTTGAGTGAGTATACCAACCCCCCTGACAACACCACATGCTTATCATATTCAGGCTTCGCTCCCGGGGACCCCACCACCCCCGGATATCCCTCGAAGCCCGGGGCCCCACGCCTACCCGTCGACCATGCCATACCATCGATACCGTCTATTCCAATCTCATATACTGATGCGCTTCCCCTTCTCCGCGCCCTCAATGGCCACGGTCCAAAAGCGTCGTCTTTCAACAAATACTGGGAGGGTGGTGGCTTGGGATACAAGGGCGTAGAATACAACATTGGCCCTTCTCCGGAAGGCCTTCTCCTGAATCTCATCAACGAGCAGGAGTATGTCATCACGCCCATGTGGAACGTCATTGGCATCATTAACGGCAGCATTCCAGACGAGGTTGTGGTGTTAGGCAACCACCGTGATGCATGGATTGCAGGCGGAGCAGGAGATCCAAACAGCGGCTCTGCAGCCTTCAACGAGGTCATCAGAGGCTTCGGGATCGCACTACAAGCTGGCTGGAAGCCTTTGCGCACCATCGTCTTTGCAAGCTGGGATGGCGAGGAGTACGGACTGGTCGGGTCGACGGAGTGGGTTGAGGAATACATACCATGGCTATCATCATCCACCATTGCTTATCTGAACGTCGATGTTGGCACTGTTGGGCCGGAATTCATGGTAGCTGCAGCGCCTCTCTTGAACAAGGTGATTACTGAAACACGTAAGCTCCACCTATGATCGTCGCCAAAGCTTTTGCTAATCGTGCCCAGTCCATCTCGTGCAGTCTCCAAACCAAACTATCCCCGGTCAGACAGTCGGCGATGTATGGGATAAACTCATCGATACCATGGGCTCCGGGTCTGATTTCACCGCCTTCCAGGACTTCGTTGGCATACCATCCCTTGACATGGGCTTTGCTATGAATAGCAAGACTGCCTTGTACCACTATCATTCCAACTACGACTCTTTCGATTGGATGGAGAAATTCGGCGACCCGGGTTTCCAATACCATGCCACTATCGCTCAAATATGGGGTCTCATGGCTGCGAGCTTGATTGAGACACCTGTTATCCAACTCAACGCCACCGACTATGCACTTGCTCTTAAGAAATATGTCAAATCTGTCAAGGAGAAGGCGAAGAAGGCTAACTTCGAATCCGAAGCCGAAGCTCAGAAATCCCTGTTCGGCCCGCTAGATCACGCTATTTCCCGCCTACAAATCGCTTCCCAGCTACACGATTCTTTAGCCGCTTACTTCCTTCAGAAACTCTACGACAACGACATCCCATGGTGGAAGTGGTGGGAGAAGGTCAAACTCTACTATTCCATCCGCGCCGTAAACACAAAATACAAGCTCCTTGAACGGCAATTTATATACGCGGGTGGACTCGATGGCCGCTCTTGGTTCAAGCATGTGGTCTTTGCTCCCGGCAAATGGACCGGTTATGCCGGTGCTACTTTCCCTGGAATCGTAGAAGCCATTCAAGACAATGATAAAGAATCCGCATATAGATGGGTTAGTATCATTACCGGACTGGTTGAGAATGCAGCTGAGTCTTTGACACCGGAGGGTTAAATTGGAATACGTTAAAGCAAAGTCAAGATGCATGATGAAGTTTTGTATAAGCCATTTGATACCTAGGTAGGTACATGCCGGATTGCCATCTTTAGCGCAAATCCTATTCTGTCTACTCCATGTTGACAATGTTGGCACCAAGGGGTTTTTTCTCGTTCGAGCGTATATCTAGTATCACATACTCAGTCATGATAGCATAGCAAATGAGGAATGCATTCCATAACACCGTCTGGGGTATATCTATCTGCGCCAAAAGGAACCAACAATCCGACAAGCAAGCAAAAAACCGACAGGCATTATTAAGCACGCTCCGCATAAAGACAGGGGGAAACTGACCGGAAGCAAGACCCCTCTCCAGTCTGTGATGCAGTTAGTTAATGCTGTGAGGGAAAGAACTGAATTTGGAGAAAGACTTATAGGAGTGCTTGATTCTTCTCCCAGTGGTGCACGCCGTTCTCAACCCACACGTACCAATCCGCACGCAAGCTGCGCTGCGGATGCGCCTTCCACCTTCTAGTGAGGCTTCCCAGAGCCGGCGTCTTCTCCTCAGACTCCTCCACGTCCGTATCCACCTCCGTCTCCGTGTCCATCTCGATCCCCATCTTCATCTCTGCCACGTCCAACCTCTCCACCACCTTCCATGTAACGCTGCCCTTCTTCGCCCACTCCTCCACCTTGGCCTTCGCCTTCTTTCTGCATTCATGGCGTCTTCCTCGGACTGAATCCAGGACTCTACGCTATCTTCGGGAACGAAGTTGACCCAGAGCTCTTTGCGGTTGCCCTCGGCCGGCCAGATGGATCCATGGAGACTTGCTCGCACTCGAGAGGCGGCAGTAGACGTATTGAAGAGGACGAGGGCGTCCAGCTTCTGCGCCTGCACAGCCACGACTTCTACCGCGCTCGCCAGGTCGTCGTACATCTTGAAAGACTCGTCGTCCCCAGCGAGCAGCGCGTCCATGGCCTCTTCGACCCAGCGGTCTTTTAGCGAGGGCGGGAAGGCCATAGAGAAGCCGAGGCTGTGATCAACAGAGATGAGGGGGGCAGCGGCGGTAGCACAGCGTGAGACCCAGTAGGTCGTGTTGTGTGCGGCGATGGCAACATTGGGCTGGGCGCGGGTGAGCCGGGCGGCGAGGGTGTCGTTGGCGTGGATCCACATCGTGGTGCTATTGAGGATAGAGTCGATCTCTATAGTTGTGTATGTAGTTGTGTTAATGGGTTTTGGGCCTGAGGGCGACAGTGGTTATGGAGAGAGATTTTGGTGTTGTGGGCAGAGTGTTTACAGAACGAGTGTGGGCTTGTGCGTCGGGGTGACGGGAGCGAAAACGAAGAATTTTGATTATTCAGACTACTTTTTCTTAACTGTGCGGGGCTGACATAGGTCCTACCAGTGGAAATTTCAAGCTCCCAGCAGCACTGTGAAGCTCTTACAACATCCAGGGTTATTACACGCTGATGAACCAAGGTCTTGCCATGACGATGGTGAGATGCAACCTCCTCTTGATATTTTCAAATGCTAACTGTCCTAGAAGCAAGCAGCAGCATACGCACGCGTTCTAAAGGTGAAGAGCTCGAAATATCCCGCGTCAAATCCGGACCTACGACGTGCCTTCCAAGAGTGGCGTCAATACGCTGTTCAATACCACGATGCTAGCCACACCCATATCATTCGAAACGGCTCTTGTGGCACCCATCTCGCGCATAAGACTCGTGAAAACCATCGTGTCTTTACTGACCACTTCTATGAACTTGTCTAAACCTTCGATACCTACCTAGCCACCGCTCGCAGCAATCAGCAATCTACATCTTTGATCACGACTTCCGCGTCCCGTCGTCGAGCAGGTCCAGACTCGCTTTCCCAAGATGCCCCTTCGGATGCTCTTGGACTCATCAATCAGTGCCACACGATGGCTCCGAGCTAGGGAAACTCCCGTGTCGATTTGTTGATACAACCCCTCGTTCAGGGTGTCGGTTCGGTTGTGGCGCATATCCAACAACGGAGGGAGCGAGATATCGCCGTTGCTGATCGTCCTTTTGTTGATTCCCGCTCGTCGCCTTGGACTTTGTAGACAAGAACCAGTACGATACGGACAATTTCGCAGGACATGAGACCTCCAGAAACAACTTGAGAGCATGGGAGGGCGGATGCATGATTATTGAGAGTCTGACGACTAATCAGAAATACGTGTCGCTTGTGTCGGATTATTGGAATACATATTTTGCGTTGGAAGGGAAGATAGTTTGAATTTGAACTGGAAATATGTCGGACATCTCACCTTCATTGTCGCCATATTTTGAAGTTTCATAATGAGCTAGTTGTGTAAAGTGACTATTATATTGATAGGATTTACGCAGCTCCATCGATACTTTTCTAAAAGTAGTTGTTATATTCTAGCTAAATGAAATTGGTGACAGGAACGCAGTTAGAAACATGAGTATTTTGATGTACCGTATTGGTTGTATCATGCGTATCCTCATATTGGAGGGATTTTTGTGATTGCCTCTGAACTATGTTGTACTTTTACATCAAACATATACTAAATTTATGAAGCACTCCTACGAAATGGAAGCTGAGCCCTGAACAGAGCATAGTCATCCTCGGGTAAAAGATTTCTTTCCTTGCGGGTAGGGTCAACTGAAATGTCATTTCAAATTCCGGTTTCATTTATTGGCAACGACAGGGCATAAAGTTTTCTAATCAGACGAAGAAAAAAGTAAACCAAATTTCACTGTGGTAGGATCTTCAATTGAAATAGATATCTAGTACCTATGTTACCTACATGAAGACCTGGTAGAAACACGAGCTGCCCTTCTCTCCGGAAATTTGCTCCCGGTAATCTGACTGTCCTCAAAATTGCTCGTTATTGTTCTTGAAAGTCCCATCGGCTTCTTGCAGATCCGTCAATTCCTCTCCAAGCTGTCATGAATCGTTTTAACCTGAAGAGCTACCGTCAACACTTCCATATCCTTCATTTATTCTTGCTATCCACAGCAATTTCGGATAGCTTTGGTTTGGTTTTTCATCCTATTTTCCACTGTCCATTCCAGCCGGCTCGTCCTGGGTTTTCTCGACGACTTCACTCGTATCTTCGTTACCGTATTCTGAACTGTCCGCCGCTTGGTCTTTATCTGGGTGCGTGTCCATGGGGTTGCTCTTCTTTTCTCGTCCTCCGTCTACCGGGTCGGCATCGTGAGATTGTCCCTCAGCATCCTCAGACCACCAACCTCCATTGTTGTCTTCAGTCCCACCCTCTTGGCTGTCATTTTGCCAACCCAAAGCTCCTCCATCGTCAAAGTTGGTCGTGCTCTGCCATTCCGCGGTAGTAGTATTCTGTTTGCTCTCGTTCTCGTCCCATGATCCCTCAAATCCTTCCACTGAAGCGTCGCCATAGCCATATGTCTGTGAGTCCCAGCCTTCCTGTTGAAACACTGTGCTATCCTGATTTTCATGACGTGCATCAGGGGTCTGATTGCGTCGCCATGAAGCCTCCAGTGCCTTGTGGAGCCAAAAGAACCAAGTCAGCTGCCCCTGCTGAACGCGATTGGTACCATAATCTGCAGGCTGCCTCAGCAACTCATCGAACTTCCTCCCGAGCAAAGCAAGCCCCCACTCTAAAGTCTTTGCCTTGTATGAGTCCTTCACGGAGTTCTCGCGAAGGAACAAGTACATTGTCCAAACGTCGGCGGTCGGCTCACGAAACATCGGAATCGGCGGTCGAACTTCGAGATAGGCTTCGAGGGATCGAACGTGGAGGAAGTAGTCATCGATGTGGGCCTTGGATTCATCGATATGAGTCTCGCTTTCGCTGGGCTCGAGAAGATCGAGGCGGACGAGGAGGTTGAGATAGACCTTCACTGGCTGCAGGAAGTCTTTGATGAGTAGAAACTCCCATGCGATGATGCGCTGTTCGCAGAAGGGCTTGGGAGACGGGGGATTGTAGTGGGACGGAGGATCTGATGGGCGTGGGAACGGGACCTGGAGGTCAAAGAAGTTGCCGGCCTCCATCTGATCAACGTCTGCAGCGAAGATTCGAATACCGCCACTGCCCAACGCAATACAGAACCTTCGTGGGCTGACCTGATGCTCGTACTCCACACCTCGAAACCGAAACGGGTTGGGGGTGACAATATGCACGCTGATGCCATAGCGATCGGCAAACATCTCGAGATAGTCTTCAAGCATGGTACTGTTCATGGTGAGTGACCCTAGGAGGGTGTTTCGTGCGGCGTGGAGGTTGCTGCTATGAGATTCTTATGTAGAGTTGTTTGCGTAGTGCGCTTGCGCACAGGCTCTTCCAAGTTTTACAGGGATTAACAGAACTAATGGAATCCTGTTACCCTTCTGCCGCAAATTTGTAGGCTAGTACTTACTGGATACACGCGAACTTGTAGTAGGAGACGGAAGTTATACTGTGAAGATTGGGTGAAGCAAGTAGAAGGCGGACTGGAAAGTGGCAGAGACAGGGCGAGCTCGGCGGTTGTCATAATGCATGCCAACACCTACTCATACGTATCGATGCAAAAGGCTAGCTGAATCCCACATAAGACAAACTCGCATTATCTTAGTTTCTCGCTTTCGCTGGAAATTTCTGGAAGAAAAAATATCTGGGAAGACGGGGAGGTAGTTTCTAGGATCTAAGAGGCTCTACCCAGATCAATCAATGCATTTACACACGTATAGTATTCAAATATGTAATTTAACATCTCTTTGCTTTTGTAGAAGACCCTTACATCTCAGTATTAACACTCTCTTGCTGCAGCTGAGTAAAGATCCGTATACCGACTTCAAGAAATTCCTAGCACCGCAAAATCGATATTTTCCGAGGCTTGCTGGCGACCCAGTGGAGGTTGCTAAATATGATAACATAAAGTCTACTCCAACTCATCACTAGTGTTGCCATTCTCGTCGGAATTGGGAACTTGAAGTTTTTACGCCAACTCCTAGCCGTAAGTTCATCGTTCGATTTCCACTATACCAGTATCAGACTTGAAATGTAGTAGGGACGCCCGCATGACGCACCTTTCCTTGATGGTTGTCCACGACGAGCCTACCCTAACCGTCAACGATAACCGCGTATTCGCACTGACACTCCGAGTTCCAGTGCCAGTGCCAGACTTTGTCCGTGCATTTTTCATTGTCCAAGCCCCACAGCGCCTTCCTTCCACCGGCTATATCCATGAGCTAGGGCTTGGTCATCGCCTTGCTCCATGCGGTCGAAGTTGGAGGCGTAGAGGATAATTCCGTACTCGCATAGATGGATATGGAGTATATGGTGCGAGACAGGAACCTGAATACCGTTTTTGTTTGGGATCGACAGCATGGAAGGGTAGAGTGGCTGCAGGATGTTATAGTAGGCCGCGATGCTGTCGAGATGATCCGCAACGTGTGTCGCTATTCTAACAGTTTGTTTGGAAGGAGAGCTTGTTATAAACGAGATTGATGAGTTGATGGGAGGGGGCACTCGATGAGGGTGTAGAAAATATTAGACGAAGCGCACGGACTAGCAACAAGGTCGTTCAGAAGATTGAGCACTTCCAAATAATGCGAACCCCGCGTTCATATTTAGGATGACCTTCCTGGTGACGCCTTGCTTACTCCAGCTCCTTTTCGCCCAGGTACGAATACACATCGAGTGTACGTAGAGTCATACTTATTTCAGAGCACTCCCTCCGTCCGCGTCAATTATTTCTCGATAAAAACGGTAGATGCTAGAAGACAACAACAGGTCTGATTGCAAAAATGTCCAACAAATTCTGACCGATACGGCATGAGGCCTCATGCACAACAACCCTCTTCATGAATCTATCAAGAAGCTCCTGGGGACTACCAAGCCATTGAATTGCTGCGTTATATCACTACGGACCCTGCTGAAAATCTATTGAGATGAACGATAATCCAAAGCTCCGTGCTTCAACTAGAACGCGCTCGGAGTGCAGATACTGGTATTATGTAAATTCACCCCTTCGCAGATAGAGTAGTGAATATTATGGTTACATTAAATCCTATCTAGGATCAGATATGATTTCCGGTATAGCTTCAAGAAGAGAAATAGAGGGAATCTGCGTAAGCACATTGTGATGGCCTTGCTCATGTGTGTTTCAATGGCATTCTTGCTATCAATAAGCGATGCACGCTTCACCCAATCCTCCCTACGGCAGACAATATAACAAATGAACGAAATATTTGGCACAAGGTTCCTTGGCAGGTACAATAAAGATGGACGGTACCGGCTGCAGTTGAGGACATCTATGAGGTGAATACGAACGGGTATTGTCTATTTACATCAATCCTGCTGGCTTGATATCAAATTGGCTATCCTAGATGACCAGCGATGACTGAAATGAGACTTGATACTAGCTCTTACACATGGCCTATGACTTGAGTCTGGTTCAAGTAACCTTCTCGCTAACACCGTAAGATGGATGGTTCGATTAGTCAGGACCGAGTCCACATATGGAGGGGGCATGGCACACCATTATCCTGTCTGGGGAGGGGCCAATATGTACTTGTTGGAGCAAAGAAGTTGGGAACTGTCTATATAGTGGGACAAATTGCACATGGCCCTCATCTAAAGGAAACATGGTAATCAAGACTGACTGGATGCCTGCTATACGTGCATGGTAATACGACCCCGACGATATCTCAAAGCAGATATGCTATAAGCCTCAACAAGAGTCCAACTGAGGTAGTTGACCGTCAGTATACAGTAAGGTGGGTCATCTGAATTTATTGGAAAGGTCAGTAATTCATTGCCTGACTTCCACATTACCCTTATTATACACCTGTACAGCCTGTGAGAATGGTAACCGAAGAGATTACTGTGGATTTCAAATGCAATTACAAGAATAACAGCCAAGAACCAAAGAACCCAATAGATGCAGCTCATACCAGTACTCACTTCACAAGCACAGAGTTCTCTGGCGGGAACATGTATTAAATTTAAGGCTTGGCATACCCACAACGCATGTCAAAAGGTATGACGATCCATTGCCATGACGACTACAAAGCTTTCCACTGTGCATCACTACACTTAGTCTCAATTATATAGATAGCGGTGATGATCGTACTGCAGGTAATTCTTCAATGTGTACCTAATTCTATTACCAATCGGCAGTGTTGAAATATATCAAAGCACCTGCTGCAGCGAATTCCGCCGTCAGGAAGGTCTGTGAGGACAAGACACACTCGCTAACGGAGCGCTTGAAGTTGCTCTTTGAGTCAGCTGCTGCCTCCCCACAATACTCCCCACAACACTCCTCTCCTCAAAATCCTCGACCCTTTCAGCAACTCTCCTCCAAGACCGCCACACATCTACTCGACACTCATACAATTTCATTACACCAAATCACACTATCCCTAAACTCTGCTACTGATTTTGTCGCGGTTCGTAGGCACTATGGTTCTCGCAGTCAGCCTGTCACCGCAAGCTACTCGCCTTCGCTCCTACGCTTGAGCTCACATCCCACAACAGAAACCACTGCGATATCCGCACAGAATATTCTAGCTCTTTATCAAGATCTAGTGATGGTAAGTCCGCGATGACCATACGGTCCTGTTTCTGACCTACTGAAGGTTTCACGTCACCGAAGACGGAACGTAAACAGAAATCAACCTCGACTTCAGGCTAGAGCGACGTTGTCAGACGCAATAATCATATATTGGTGACTGATATCATCTATATGATAACTCGGATAGGAAACGACGCGTCTCATTCAGTGTTGACCCCGCTGTCACTGCAATTCGGCGCATGATGACTAAACGATACTGAAAGAAGAGGCACCCACACACCCATGCCCTCAGGACAGTTACTCTCCCTCATATCATCCCTAGGCTTGGTACTCAATATTGTTGTAAGTACACACCCTTCATGTCAGCATGTTTTTTGGCCGTGATTATGAGCTATTCAAATCAAGGACGACGGTTGATGGGACCGCGGATTTCATCTGACGAAAACCCGCCTTCAGGGCCGCGGATTTCGTTTTATGAGAACCCGCCCATATACCGGCGAGCCTGCTTGTTGAAATTCTATATTACACTCTGAGCCGCTTCCCTTTTTCCTGTCTTCTCTAAACCCATATACCTGCGAGCAATTAGCTGACATACTCTAAATAGGACTGATATTACCAGATATGCCGACACTCAGGCGCAGCAGCAACCTCAGCGCTTCTACTCTTCTAGCTTCATTAAGTAAGTGCTACCTCTTTCCAATATGATCTCACCTCGAATGATGATAATTAATATCCGATTCCGTGTCGCGAGAAAACACAGACACTGAAGACCAAAAGGGAGCAACGCGCTATACCTCATGTCCAATCTACTCACTCTCCGAGCCCCTACTCCTGTCCATCTTTTTTTCGTTCTACTCAAGTGATCAAACTATCAGTATCGTCAAGGCCAACGATCAGCGGTAGATACCATGAGAGTAGGTCGGGTTCAATCTAAGGCGGGGATGGAGAGAGAAAGAAGATGAGGTACTACTAAGGTGGGGTAAACTGAGAGCCTAGATTTTAGAATAGCGTTGTATCTCACAGATTGTACTACAAACATTTTATATCTATAATACAGAATTAATCTTCGATATCTTGACAAACTGTATGGGCTAGCAAACACTGATTGGAAGTAGCAACAACCACTTATTGGAAGAGGGCAATCAAGTCATACTAATTAGAGATCTATCTTCTAGAGAGAGCTAATAGTTACAAACGGGAAACGCCAACAGTCCAACGTCACTCGCATGGGAAAGATAGCCACCCGGGAGTCGTCCCCTACCCTTGTTGTCTTTCAAGTGGTCCAGGTAGAAGGCGTAGGCGTCACTGACTTCCGATTGCAACTCTGGTGCAGGATCAAGCCCTCAGTTCCAGAGGGGCTCCGCAAGGTCTTGGATTTGGATCCACTGGCGGTGGAGCAGGACCAGCTTCTCGTGCAGCCGCGCATTGCTCCGCTTGAACGCCCGCAGCTGCCGCTTCCTCTCTTCATCCCGCTTGTGCATGAGCGATGATGTCGCCCAGTCCTCCAGGAGGAAGATGGCGCCGCCCAAATCTGGAAGCTCCAACTCTGTCTTATCATTCTTGCTCTTCTTGTCTCCTTGGAGGACCGCGCCCAAGTCGTCGGCGTCGCTCCCGTCTTCCTTGCGCTTGAGCCATGTGTACTCAGCCTTGACGCCTAGCTCCTTGCGCTGTTTACACTCGGACGTCGCCAGGAGGCTCTCGATATCCTTGGTGAACTTGTCGGCAGCGCGTTTCTGTCGAGTTGAGAGGGCTTTTAGGTCGGCCTCGCACTCGCAGATGGCTTTGGAAATGCTCATGACCTCGTCCCAGAACCATTCGGAAGGGCGTGTTTCTTGGGGGTATTAGCAATAAGCAGATATGACAGGAAGGAGCACATACCGAAGTCTCGCATCACTAATGCGGCGTTGAAGTGAGCTTCGGTCCAGCGGGCGGGGAAGACAATGTCGCTGTCGTGGACGTTGATGGCACGGGAGCGGGGAGAGAACATCCACATGGCTTCGCTGAAGGCGTGTCCGTCCATTGTATTGTTGAGTGATGACTGAAGAGATTTTTGAAGATGTGTTGGTTGCGTCTTTCGCTGGGGTTGGTGGTGTTGTTGTGGAGCTTGAAAGCAAGATGGTCTTAGACTAGTGAGGGGGACTAGGATACGATTTTTTGGCACTTGGGCGTCACGATTTCAGATCAACCATGTGGAAGCACTTCTCTAGCCACCATATCATTATCATTATGAAAATTAAACAATTCTTCCCGTTGTTTATACTTGTTCAATCTAACTAGACTGTTGAATCTTCGCGATATCCTCTACCCCACCCCAAAAGGCCGCACCTAAGATCAACGACCATCAACAAACGGCAAACGGAGAAGGCCAGAACCTAATGCGCTTTGCAGCACGGCGAAATTCCCTTCCTGTACCCATCTGCAACAACGCTGCCTGCCTTCGATGTCTCACAACCCAGAGTCGATGGCTCGGCGGTATCAGCAAGCTATTTCGTGGATCTGTGGGGCTTTAGACCTTCTTTGAGTATGTGAGTACCCTGCTTCATCAAATTTGAGTTGATTCTCATTACAAAATGACGAAGAATGATAGATCTCGACGGCGGACCTTGATCTCGGGCAGAAAAAGCTGCAGATGCGACCTAGAAGGCTATATCCTCACATACACGCGGATATACAGCAGCATTAATGCCTTAAAAGCGGTATTGATACAACGTAGAATAGAATGGACCCCGAGACATGTCCTTCGATGACCGCGAGATGCGCCGTGCCGTCCACACTTCACACAAGCCACATTCGCGCCCTGCCTTCCACTTCACAAACAATCTGATGAAGACACCCGCAAACGAAGCCAACATCGCCACCGGAGATGATTTGGGCGACTGGAAGAGTGCGCGTATCGATCTGAGCAGAGAACACGGAGCACTGAATGAAACGGTCACGAACAGAATACTCATGCATGCCCTGCGGGAGTATGAAGAGCTTTAGCTATCTCGGAAGGAATACACTATGTCTTTTGATGCATACGCCATGACACAAGACGTATGACCACTGGTTGGTCACAATAATAGCGGGGCAAGGCGAGGCGCAAGGATCGACCCTGAGACACTTCAAGAAACGAAGAGAAAACTATTGACTTACACGCTCATCCGGAGGAGCACGCGCTATGATGGATGGACAATATATCCATAGCTTGACACGTGTCCGCCGCCCCGACAATACCAAGGAGCCAAAAGAAAAAGTCTACAGGCTTTGCTCGGGACATTATAGGCGGAAATTGAGATGAGGAACGCATATAGGCCGCATGTCAAATGAGATTGGATCCCTGGAACATCGCATAGCGCTCTAGCAGTCAGCCCTAACAGAACGACCTTCCGACATGCATTTTTATTTTACATCTAGCTGTGAGTTCCCTCGGTTCTCTAGTAAATTTGCTTACTTCAGAGAATCGTTTAGCTGAGCGCTAACCTTCCTGTCGTACATATACTCTTCCGACCGACCGTACCTACACAACACGAAATATAGTACAGCAATCGCGTTCCGTCTACAATACGCTTCAAGGAACTATGCTCAACCAATACTATGTTATATCTCAAGTTTGATCTGTCCTCGATCTAATTCGATCCCCAAGTGCGTGCATCCATGTCGGCACCAACGATATGGCTTGTCCGAGGTGCGGAACAGCCAAACCAGACTCAGCCCTTCAAAATTGCCAGCTAAATTCAGAGGTTCACTGGATTCGTCGTCTGCAATTCGTTTCTTCCGCTGATGTTGCGTCCCGGAAATATCGAAAAGGAAGCAATCTAAGCAAAGTTGCGCGACAGCATGGCAAGCTCCGTAAATCTTATCGGCCAACAAGAAAAAAGAGTGGAGATTGTCAATATCATTTCTAGGATTAGTATATCTGATATACAAGTTTATTTCGGTATTGTGGTGGCCTTGCGACGTGGTCGGGGCTTCTGAGTCTTTGGCGTTCGCATGCGCACCAGGGTCCAAAATTTCGCACCACCAGACAAAATAACTTGATCATGAAAATAGTTTTCGACACCTACAAAAGATTGGATGCGACTAAGCATTGCGCTGGAAACGTCCTGCGGTATTCAACTTTCCTGGAGAACGATATTTTCGCGTAGACACACATAAATTGCCACTACGCGCCAAACTCTTCACCGCTGCAACCAGTCTTTCCGCAAGGAAAATAGCTTTAGAGGGTGTCTAACGCATAGTATTAAATGTACCTATGGCCATTACTAGGCCATATAACCTTCGGTTTGTGGCGTTGTGGTCGGGTAGCTGTTAAGCTGTTGGCGAAAGCTCGGATCGCCCCTGATGTTATCTGATCGGAACTCAAGCGCCGTTTATCCGTTCAACCTCACTCCACGGACACAAGAGCTACAGAGACGAGTAAAAGAGTATTTACAACTATTATGGGGTACCGGGGAGTTTGAAGGCTTGTGGATGGCTGACTGGCGACTTTGCTGGACTTAAGCTGTCAACCAATCAACGCTGGGTGCTGACTCAGGGTTCAGGAGACTTTGAGCTAGGTGCGACGACGGAGGATTGGATCTAGAAAAGAAAATAAGCGGACATCTCAGCGGGCTCATCCCAGGTGGGTTTGAAAGATGAGACGGTTCAGAAGATGGAAATATTCAATCCTTTGCCATGCTTTAATAGAGCTCAACAACAGAAAGACTAGAACTACGGTACTCGCTTTTACGAATCTATTTTCTCCCATTTGCTCTGAGCTGAGCTAATCGCAATTATGTAGTGTCTACCCACCACCAATCTCAACCGCTGGGATTTGGGCCCGAGGTCTTCGACAGACAAGAGCAGATGTAGTGGGACACTACCGTAGTGACGACGAGGTCGAAGGCGACGATATGGAGGACAACCTGAGGGCGATACGCCGGTTCCAGAGAGAACGAATGTCGGCGATTATGGAGGCTAACATTGATCCTAGCGACCAGTACCACGCTCCTACAACAGATACACCTAAACGACACAGCCAAGAGCCCAGCAAAGTTGTGCCCATTTCAGACGCGTGCGGACACCCACGTCTCCGATCTTCGGTTATTAAACCGAGTAGAGAACTCCAAAATGGGGCGGACTATCCCCTCTGGTCCAGTATTGAGACAGCGATCATGTGCGTTGGACAATCGAACAGCAAGAAGTACAAGGACCTAAAATGGACATGTGTACATAGATCGACAAGTACGGACTGGACGCTTGGGAGATCTTCTTGGTGCACAGGAAACTTTACGATAAAGAGAACGCAACGTTGGCCCGAAGGGGCGTTCCCGTTGACCTACTATATGTCAAGGGCAAGGTTAGGGCTCTGTACGATTTCGGTAGTTAGAGGCGTTTGAGGAGATGGAAGGCGTACTGGGCAATCATGTCTTGTGAAAGCAAGGAATGGTGCCTCTTGCGGTGATGAAATACATACTTGACAAATCTACAAAGACAGTCTTCTTATAACAGTATAAAACCAAGATATTGATAACTTGCGAGGAGGATCCCAAAATTGTTATAACAGTCCTAGTTACATAAATTCAAGGCAAGGTGCGGACAGGCACTTTTCAGATGAAGCTACACCCCCATTATCGAAGCCAGAGTGAGCACATCCGCGTTAATCTCTTTTCACCGAACCATGAGAATTTTTAATCCCGATTCCAAAATACTTCTCACATATACCAATATTGCACATAAGAAATATATACAACAACTCACCGTAGTACAGTGGCAGTACACGCGGAGATAGACCTACGACGGAGGCTCTGGTCGAATTTCTGATGTATCACTGTTTTTTGGTCGTTGAACTGGCGATTCGCACGAGTTCACCCACGTACTGCAGAAGAGAACATGAAGCGTATGTCTATGCCTGATTTCGATTGTCCGACCAGCCCTTTGTAAAGAATGCTCGAGCATCCACATACAATTGTACAAAAAGGCTGGCCAGATGGTGAAGCTTGGCTTACTACCAGAGCTCTCATCGATATCCTCGATCTGGCTGGCGTAGTTTTCGATGATGTTTGCCCACAAGCCGAAGCCCATGCCACGCTTGGTGAACTCGGTTTCGGGATCGGGTTTGGGCTCGGCAATATTCGCTAATAGTTGTGAGCTAAGGCGTTCAGACTAGGACGAGAAGCACAAAGAATTAAATACTAGGAGTAAAGTTGCTAGGAGATCTGGTGCCAGAGGGCGAGAGTCCTGTCATGGATACAATCGATCAGTCGGCACAAAGTCGTCTACTTGATTGAATGAGGTTTGGGGCCCGTCGCCTCGCTGTGGTCGTAACGGCGGACAGCCTATCGAGACTACCCTGACTATTACTTGAGTTTATGACATTTGGTGGAGTCGGGCTTATATGAATAGTGTCAGATTCGTACACCTGGAGAAGGTACCAAAACCCGAGAGGATGATGTGGGAACGCATATTGCGTCTGGCCGCGGTGATGGTGGTACTATGGGCGATGTGCGATAAAAGATAGGCGCTGAACGTTGTAAGGTTCGTGAGGATCTAGGAAGCGTATTTGGACGTGTTGTTGTTGTTGTTGTTGTTGTCAAGTTGATCGTGGGCGACTCTTTACGTCGAAACATCACGCTCTGGAAGCTCGGCCCAATTCAACTCCCACAAACATAGGCAATAATCAAGCTCCATTGTGCTGCGCTCTGGCCCTTGTAGCGCATGCGATAATACGGCACAGAGCTTGCCTACTCCAGTGGCTGCAGCTAAAGGTTGTGATATTAGGCAAATGGATTATGACCTCCTCCCGAAGGACACTTGTATCATCCAGCAGGACACCCAACTTCAATGGCTGTAGCACGTAGCCTCAAAGAATCAAGAATTCTCGATCACATAGAATAGCGGCTCACCAATATCTTTCCGTTGGAAATCCTTCCTCAACCTGCGGCAAGCCAACAGCGTTAATGAAAAAGCT
The DNA here is from genome assembly GCA_010093585.1 of Melanomma pulvis-pyrius CBS 109.77. Taxonomy (NCBI): domain Eukaryota; kingdom Fungi; phylum Ascomycota; class Dothideomycetes; order Pleosporales; family Melanommataceae; genus Melanomma; species Melanomma pulvis-pyrius. The sequence continues at coordinate 44,164 of MU001850.1, forward strand.
TTGTGCGACCGGAGGTTCGCATTTCAAACATTGGTTTGTACAGGAATCTTGTGCTGGGCCGAAGACTGGGTCAATATGGCGTATCCCGAAGACCAATCCCCTGCTTGTTACCCGGTCTCAGAGAAATCATCACTGACCAGGCCGGCCCTTGTAGTTTGTGAGTTGGTCAGGGACGTGGGGAGGGCGAGCTTATAAGCTGCGGGCTGATGGCCCGTGCGGCCGGTGGCAAGAGCGAAGTAAAGCCGCAAGCGATGAGAGCTGTCAAAATCTTGCCTCCGGGGGTGATGGTTCTGCATCGATTGCTTGCTCGCTCACTAGCTTTCAAGGACGACAAAGGACCGATGAAGTAGCTAAGAAGATCTGGAATCTATCTTTCCGAATGTAGTAAGTAATCCTCGATCATATAGCCTTCTATTCCGGGTATCAACTATTTTAATCTCGGGACAAGTCCGGAAGGTTTTACAGGAGGGTCCTTATGCCGTAAAGAACACTTATCTCAACGTACTCGAGCTGACAATACATCTTAAGCATCCGTGATTCACCAGTCAATCCTATCATGTCTGATGTCAAGTCAAGTCCTCCACATTGCTCACGAGCTGAAGTGCACCGACACACACTCCTCGAAAGAATATTCTCACCACTAACTTCCATCCCCACACCGACGCGCAAACATATGTGTTCCAGAAAGAAGAAGTTTAAGAGGGGTGGTATAAAGGAAAATGGCGGCAGATGGGCTTATGGTTACACCCCAGGGCCCCCTTTGAAAGAATAGAGGAATTTGAGCATTTCACATTGGGAGAAAATACTACTCATACGAAGCGGATCGGCCGTAAACGTAGTGTTTGAGAACAAATGCAGCAGATAGCTATCTTTGCTCAACTGGTAAGGGCCTAGCATATGATAAAGAAGGCCACATGCAATATTAGGACACTGGTAAATTTGACAATAGTTTGATGAGAATGATCGCATTATTTATTATACACGATGATCTGAAGCCTCAAACTTCTTTAGAGACCACAAAATCACGTGTACTCGGGCACACCATGCGATTTGCGGAAAGCTCGTAGTTAGACGAGTGGGAGAACCTACCCATTTCGAACTACCTCTCCATTCGCGGGGAGACTTTTGCATGCCACGCTGTTGAAAGAGAACCTCAAACTCAACCTCGTATGAACCCGGATATATTATGGAGATTTGGCGCATTGGAGTCGAAACCGCAGTGCTGCGAGCCTAGCAGTATGCTCGCAGCCACTCCACTGATCGAGAATGAATATGCACATGGTAAATACCAGTGCCATGTTCGTGTCGGAGGCCTCACTTGGTATCTCTTCTTGTGCAATAAGGGCTCGTAGTCTCTCGACGGTGTTCCTTGATCGTGGTGCTTGACAAATTCGAAATGTTTGAATGTCTACTGCTCTTCATGATTTCGTTGTCGATATTCTAGCCGAGTCGGCCGTTCTTGCCAAGCTAGTCGTTCTTGTCGAGTTGGCCATTCTTCATGGAGCGTCATCTCTCAAGCTCCTCCTGGGTATCTCAATCGCTGAGACTGCCACAGAGCTTCATTCGGCTTGTGTTATAGATGACAGATAGTCTCGATTTGAAGTCGGTCGACTTGTCAAAGTCATCGGGGTACTGGCAAGAGATGAGTTCGTGTCATTGGTAAGACCATTCCGTTGATAACGTCAGCTAACATTCTGGTCCTATTTTTCGACGCTAAGCATGCCTACTCTGGATAGAATTTTGTGCGTCGTTAAGCAATACCCCGGAGGTAATGTTTCTGTTCTCGACGATATAGTGAGCCGTGATTAGAAGACGCCGTCTGTAGTGCTGTCGTTTGCCGAGAGCGTGAGTGTTCGGGAAACGGGATCCACGGGCGAAGGAAGGAGGGTGATGGTCTGAACATGCTCTTTGTAGTGTGGATTGTCTGCGTGGATTGTCTGCGTCGAGGTTGGTTCACCGGGTTCGGAGGGACTGGGGGTCGGACGGCCGGAAGGTGACATACTCTTCAACGGGCAGGTTTGATGCCAGGGAACCTAAACGGCTAGGATATCTCCACTACCTGTGGAATCATCAGCGTACTATCGATGAGAAAATCGAAGAGAATAGACCATTACGACAAGGTTTCGAGCACACATCCTCCAGGAGGTTAGTTGAAACTGGGATGATTGGAAGACAATGGTAGTCATGTTTGCTTGCTCACTGTGTGTCCTGAACCAGGTTTGTTCCTTGCTCTTTAGGTCGCTGCCTCCGGGTAGCAAGAGAATGGCTTTGTGGTCATACCCGAAGACGGTCGTGGTTACCGGGATTTCTGGGCTACTCAGTGGTTGTGAGCCTTCAATCATTGCTGTCAGTAAGGAATCTTATTGTCGATCCCATTTTCAAATGCAGTGTTTTGGTTGCTGAACTGTGTGTTGACCTCGCCCTTCAGACCGCCGAGGCTCTCATGTATGTGCAGCGAGCTGGACCATGTAGGATGGTAGAATCGTGTATGCGATGTTATGTAGGACACTATATTCCTTCGTAGAAACGTACACCCCATTCGCTAGTGGATCTCTCGTAGAAGACAGGGAAGAGATCCAAGAGAAGGATGTAGACGTACCTCGGCGTGGCATTTGATTGGGGATGCCTCGATATCATAGTTGTCATTCCAAGACCGGTAAGGAGGAGGTGTATGGTAGCGTAGGAGAGCGACAAAGGAGGGGAACTGCGGCAAGCTCTTGACGTCCTCCCGGCGAGGAGGCAGGCAGCAGGAAGTTGGAGGCAGGAGGAGCAGATCGAGCTGCTGGGCAACGGAGGGTGCGATAAAGGCGGCGGCAGGCAGGTCGTGAGATGGCGCTGGACAAGCAGTTCTTGGTGATGGTAAGGAAGGCTCGGTTGTTGTTCGTTTGCGATAGTGAGAGCATGGCGGGGAGAGGCGTGGCCGTATGCACGTCCAATCGACTTAAATGTCGGCCAGTCCTCCCTGGGGCGCAGACGATCCAAACCATCAACGTCTAGTACGTCCTGAGCATGCCTTTTTTAGCACCACAGAATCTGCGTAGACCAGGAAATCCTGTCACGTCGCCCCCATCCATGAATATGGGACGGTAGTAGTAGATATCGTGGCATCGCTCTGCCACATCTTGCTATGAGTAGTGTTCCAATCAATGTAGCAGCCACAAATAGCAGCTCGAAGGTGTGTGATGAAACAAATTGCGATCGCAATGTTATCTATAGAGACACCTTCCTAGATATTCACCGAAAACGTTTTTCCTATCTCCAGTCAAAACCAGGCCAAAATACCTACGCGAACACAATGACTCATACGAACACAATTGCCCACGATATCCGCTAACTCATCGACTCCCTACTATTTCGCGCTCCCATATCCGACTGAATTAGTACAGAATTCTTTCAATCCTCGCTGTATTTGGAACTGTGCAATGTTTGATTTCTCGTTACGTACGGACCACTCTGGCATGTTTGCTCTGCGAAGTAACGCTCATATAGTTGTCTCCTTTCATAATTCAAGAAGCCTCTATCTATATTATTTGAGACGGTTGATCTAGATCATGCAAGTAAATCTTCGAAGCATATTAGCAGTAAGACGATGACCCCTCCTTTGCACAAGAGGGCTCATCGCCAAAAGTAACTGTGATAGTCGCGGGGAGGGTGCTTGAATATGCTAGGGGATAGAGTGTGAAGGGAAAACAAGCAATGCATATTGTTTCAAATTGTGCATCTGATTGCAAAACTATCCGTCGCCGTAATTCCCTCGCCCTTAGTCTGAGCCTCTTATCACGTTCGAGGATGTTGAGCTTCTATTCTAAGAGGTATTCGTGCCACCACCCTTACGCTTACTCTTCTCCTGCGATAGCCCGCTCCATCATGGCCACGATTGCCAGGGGGTTTCGGGCTATAACCCACAGAGGGCTTAGTTGGGGCCGAACTGATCTTACAAGTCCGTTTTTAATGTGTTCATCCATTGAGCCTCCAGCCATGAATAACTTGGCTGTTGTGACGTCCAGATCTTGTGCAAGTTCGGGCGGGAGCCAAACGTGGTGCTTTCGAGGTATGTTGTGGTAGATAATACGCGCTAGGGAGGATCGGGCAGCTTTATTGTGACTTTACGAGGAAGCTGTAGATAGACTTGATCTTAGGCTCAGTGGCGACGGTAGCGGAAACTGTGTCGATGGCCAGGGCGGCCAAAGAAAGGAGGAGAAATATTGTACTCGTCGGCCCTAACTAGCCTCGCGCTTCGAAGCCTATTTGTATTAGCAGTGGTATATATAAGACTTCATTCGAATTTACCGTTGATTCTCGGGTCATGTCCAGCTTTGTAACCAAATCCACCGCAAGAATGGCCAGGAAACTGTCTGACGCCACCGGATCCCTCCGGATCCTGTCCAACTACCACACTGCTTGTGCCGATATTATTTAAACGTGGTAATGGAGAGTGTGAGTTGCGTAAGGAGCTACTTCTGATTCTGGGGAACAGCGGGTCTGCTCGGATATTTTTGGATCCCTTGCGCTGACCCCAAGACCATGGCCATGGCTCAGAGAAACACCGATTTGGCGCGTTCCTGAACATGCAGCACATATTGGTTACGGGCACCTCCGTATCCGCCCTATTAGTGGCTAACATAGTCTGTTGATGTGACTCTTAGACTCCACAGATTTGGGTGCTGGGATTTGACGTGAGCTTTCGGATGCTTTACGCGTGACCCCATGTCAGCTAGCCCGGATAAGATACCAAGTTTCATGTCGTTGGGACTATCGAAGCCAATACCAACTGTCCATTCCCCTGAGTCACCCTAGTGGTGGGCCCTTTTTGTGGAAGTTCTCGTGATGTAGTCATGTCGATGCCGTTGCATTTGTTCGTGAAGACGTCGGCGCTGAGGAAGCTCGTGGGGAAGGGTATCGTAAGGCAGCCCCAGAAATGTATCGGCATACAGGCGGTATTTGTAGCGCTGTGAGCGGCCAGGTTGCTACTAAAGAGACTTAGAGTGTGCTTTCAAGCACGAGAGGCTGCGCTGGAGAACTTGGAGAGTAGGTGTTGCATGAATTCGGGAGCGATGTGTAGCAGGAACTCTTTCATGGACCTGCATCGTTTATGAGTCTTTGCTGCAGTAAGAGGATGCCCATAGCGTTTTTCGTCTGCAGCCGTCACGCAAACGCAGTGTAGTCTCCCATCCTGGCAAAGTGCCCCACTTATTTTCCAGGTGCTGCAAGCAGCACCTTCGCGGCCCGTCATCAGTGCTTTAAGGCCGCAAAGAATAAGAGTCTTCTAAATACTAAACAGAAATAGGGAAGTATAAGCACAGATTGTAGTACATCAAAGGCTTCTTTGCAGCTCATCTTCTAGTTTGTTGTCCCCTTGTGGGCCCTCCTGGAGGGCTTCTGAGGGTGACGCCACTGGCAGTGACCTCCAACGGCCGACTGCCAAGTCCCACCCCTCTACTCTTCAGCCCGATTTCCCAATAGCTACTTCTCTCACATCGCGACCTCTCTCTTCCCTTCAACAACACCAACCTTAAAAGATTTATTAAGGAAAGAAGATCACCAGCGTCATACTCGCTCTGTCTGGGGAGACGGGTCGGCCCCACAATCGGAGCCTTTCTCCGACATCGACAAGTTCGACCACGAGAGATCCGGGTTATTCCCCCCGTGAGCTTGCATGAACATACCACCACGATCAGTCAACAATGAATTCGGGGGTAATAGCTCAAGCTTAAACATAACGTTTGTCCGAATAGACAACGTAAGTGTGTCTCCATACTCCCGACGACAACAATCGCAAAGCAAAGGACTCGCTAACCCATCAACTAGAGTGTCAATTAGTACAAATTTCCCCTAGTCATACCGGTTGACAAGGATGCTAACGCCTCAACTGCGACGCGGGCCGTAATCAACGTCACTCCTCGACTAAGACGTCTACTCCACCAAATCCGACTCCAAGTACGAAACTGACGGACAAGCTTGAGCTCATGCTGGCAACAACCTTTTCAGTTGTAGCCCATCCTGCTGGTCTTGTTACGGGAGTTCTCAACGAGCCCATTGGGGACAGCATCCTAGTCTTACGGATTGAGATCGCTGGTATGGAGCATATCAGTATGCTAACAATTATGCCCCATACCGGCGATCTCAGGTCTGTGGCTCCACCCCCTATGGTTTCAATGGTTATCAGGAGTTGGGGGTTGGAGACGGACAACGTAAGTATCCTTCTGCCCTCCTATCTATTTAAGCTAAGAAGTCATAGCCCTCTGCCATCGGGGCGCTCTACCTCTAGGTCGAATACACATGGACGCTGGGGTCATTTATCAATGGCTTCCGCGCTCCATGGACCGACATTGAACGCTTACTGCGAGAATCGAAGGGAGAAGTTCTCGCTCGATTGGAATTTCATTTACTGCTTTCGGAAGCCAGTACTCGAGGACTCTAGCAAACAGTGTAGGTATACTCTGAGTTGGCGCATGGCTCCTGTTTGCTTCATGTCGACTACAAAGTATTCCAACAGAGGTATGAATGGCAACAAAGGTATGGAAGCTGGTTGAGTGAAGGGCGATCTGGATAGAACAGTGGAAGAAGTTTGGAAATATATTTATATATCTTGAAATTCAATTATCAGCTTTCAATGCTTATAAATCTTGTCTAGGAATGTTTCTTTACCTGAAGATCTCTTCAATATGGTCTAGTAGATACGATTGAAATCCACGCCAATAAGAGGCTAGCTATCTTGGTCTCTCGATCTAGCAGGTGCAGCTGCATGGCTATCTGTTCGGACTGCTTCATCTTCCGCTGACGGGAAATGTCTTCTGAACCATCCCTCCAGCTATTTAGTGTAAAGATGACTTTTATAGACGCGACTAAAACCAGGAAAGCTAGCTTAGTACTTGAAGGTTTTACTAGAATCGCGTGCCTTATCAATGAGGCCTTGTCCAAAAGTGATGCAGACCAGACCTACCGCTGCATGCTGTATCTGTTGTTGTTCGCGAGGCCCATAATCACGTCGCGTGCCGGCTCGAGCGCCATCCCGGCTCTTGCCTTGACTAAGCGCGAGTCTCCCTCTACGTTTTGTCTTTCCCCCGCCCTTCGACCTTTCTCACAACTCACACCCCTTTGTCATACCATCCACCCCATTTCAAGCCTGGCTCCCCTCAAGTATTGTTTGCACAGCGACATTGGTCTAGTGTGTCGATCTTCTCAATCATACCATCATAATCAGTGGCATTGTGATATACCCAACCGAGAAACGTAAGTGGGTCGAGAGTCCACAGAATATCCTTCAGATAGTGGGCCGTGCAGGTGGACTACAAAAAAACGCCTATGCCGAGGGCACCATCGTTACAATCGAAGCTGATATCCAGTAGTATCTATTGATTCTAAGCCCTGCCGATGGCCACCATGTCGCCAGCCCGCCTATAGTCAACTACACAGACGGTTTGTCGAGTCCTCCAAGAAGCTCCCCTTGTGGGTCACACGCGACCCACCAAACAAGCTGCTGTCTGCGCATAATCTACAACAGACGGCACGTGCTTTCCTTGCACAGCGTCTGTTGTTGGCAGACGACCTCCCGTGGAATTGGGTTGGGGGCTCGAAAAGATAGCGGTAAGTCTTTTTACGATAGTCCTCAGCCAGCAGCTACAAATCTATCTCGATTTTTTCCACGGGAACAGCTACTCCATCGAGCGCCTTACAAGATACTTGAGAACCGCCCAGCGCAACACATTCCAGGGAATTGAGTAGCGCCAGGTACTTGAGGGATTTTACGTTCGACGCGTCGGTCCATGAGACCCTTGGTGACGCTATGCTATACCTCGGGAGGGTGGTGGTAAAGATTAATGGACAAAGTGCCCAGTTGGAAGAAGGCCCACACCCTTGGCTCATGCTGTTTGAAAGGGTGGTGGAGGCGCTGATCGGGGTTGACAAGCATGAGCTAACAACGGAAGCATTTTGACAACAAAAACATATTGGTACACAAGAAAGGAGTGTGATTCCAACCTCATGAACGTCACCAAGGCGAACGGAGCTCGTGGTAATTAAGGGCTCATAGCCGTTGAGGTAAGTAGAACTCCTTTGTTGAGTTCGTCGATAGAAATTAACAACTCTTCGCAGGCCGATATCTGGGATCATGGTCAAATCGCACACCACAACGCTCAAGGGACTAGGCGCTCCATTCTTTGGCGTAAAACCAGAACTTGTAATTGCAAATGACACAGAACTATCCGGAGGATCTAAAGGGGCCGAATATAAGCCATCAGAGAGCATCAACGGAAAGATCACGAAGAAGCAAGTCCTTGAATTATAGAGGAAGATGCTAAACCATTTGATGGGAATGTACGGAGATTGAGCCACTCAGAAACGACGAATGCGAATGTAGTCTATCGAGCATGTGGTTGTGGAATTGTGTCTCGTCTCCGAACAATTTTCGGACAAGCTATTGGAGGTAACTAGCGAGTAGACCTTAAAGCGATATCACACTAGACCCCAGAAAATGGCTCGTGGATACAGACTAGAGCCTCTATAAGGGAATTTTGCGCACATCGGCAGGTGGAGCCTTGTCATGGGCGGGCGAAGTCATCGAGAAAGGCCTTGTTGTTGTGGGCAGGGTTTGGGATACAAGAAGTCGGAGCAGCCGAACGGAACTTCCTGCGCACCTAGGTCCAAGGTGTTGTTCGCAGCTTCGTTGCACGACAACAGGTTCGGCAAAATGCCTCCCCTAACTGGAAGGAATATATACTGACAAAGAGACAGCGGCCCTGTACCTGGTTCATTCTTATGCATCATTACGCAGAATACTATGAGGAACGAGAGCTTCGATGTCTCATAACAGTAACAGTGAGTCACTTCCACACAAGTAATCTTCATTTGTCTGACATGCCAAAGCTTGATGACCCAGACTTCCATCACCCTCTATCAAGACTTGACGCATCAAATTTGGGACTGATATGGATATCTACCTTTGTGACGGACGCTGCTATCAAGTTACTTGGTCTCATAATATGATAGACGCAATGAGACCAAGTGTCCTCGGGACACCCTATGGAGTAACCATCCCGTGTCCAAGGACCTTGTCAGTCTGATCGAGAGCAAGGTTGTCATCAGTCTGACACTACGGTTTCATGACGGTACAATCGTATAGATATTGTATGGAAGCTTTTATTTAATGTCGCTCGTGTCATGATTCCTCCTGTCGATGTATATGTTTGCGCCGTGAAATGGATCAGATGATAATGGAGTAGCAACCTGTCCATCCGCACACCTGTAATTCGGCCTAGCAGATACAGCTTGTCAGAGTAATTATGGATCGATCCTATTAACTCCTACTTAGGTCCACCCATTCCTTAATGGAAACTAGTTAGAACAACTTTGGTCGGGCTAGGCAGATGAGTTCTTAGTATAGAAACGGAAATGGGGATAGGAACATAATCTTTATCATGCCATGGATCTTGAGCAAAATGGGTTTTCTATAGCACATTGAGAGTATCAATAGAAAGAATTGAGTCCACGCCACCTCGCCGTTCCCGTCAATCGTCCCGTTCATCTCCCACTCGGTTTTGGGTCCGGCCGAGCCTCTCCTCTATACGTAGCGCCCTGCCGTCTTATTTACGCAATAAATAGCTGATAGTACGTCCCTCCGCTCCTGACTCTCCTTCCCGTGCACTATCCCTCAACGCAACACCCATCGTATCCTCATCCTAGCCAGACACCTCGGCCGACTCGCTCGACGTACAGTCGGACGCTAGGTGGCGTTTAAATGAACTTCTTTCGGATTGGTTCTGTAGTACCATCGCCCATGTCCAATGCCGACGACCGGGTCTCCAAATAGCGGAGGTGGAGGAGCGCGAGCCTGGTGGGTACGGTTCGAGATTCTGCACGCTCACGCTCACCTCGCTATCAATCATAGCCTTGTGCCCGGGGATGGGCTGACGTGGTAGTTCTCAAGCCTAGGGTTTGTGCGAATAGGCTCTAGCCTGTTGTTCCCAGATTGTCACCGCAACTAAAGAACGTCAGTCAAACTCTCATAATGAGACCTCATTCCGCATCTCCATGGAAGGCGAACTTGCGATCGCCTGTCAGGCCCCACAGCTGCTTTACAACAACCTCCTACTCCTTCATCTTGGCGCTACCTAGCCCCAGATGGCAGCGGCAGGCTGTCCAGGCGAAGGGCGTTATCTGCGGCCATTTGTGAAGGTGGAGTACAGCACACATTCCATTACAATTGGCTCTCTGTATCGTGGATGTATAGTGTGTATTGTATTTTCTGGCGCGTATTGGCGTTTGCATTGACGGGCGGTAGCTTCAAGGACGCGTCCAGTAGCTTTTATTTCGTGCAGTCGACGACGAGTGTGAGTGGGGGTCTCCTAGGACTATACTATAATTGTAAATCAGGCTCGCTGTGTGAAGATATGCTGAGGGAAGATTGTAGTGTACTTTGACGGTAGACATCCTGGCGCCGGCCCTCTTGAAGAGCTAGGTAAAGAGTTCAAGCGGGGATGTGTTCAAGCTTGAAAATGGTATTCTAAAGTTGGTATTGGGAATGAAGTGGAATGGAGCGGACTGAATACGGGCGCTCAGGTGGCGAAGGGTGGTTTCTAGGGATCGATACCGGGATAACAAGAGGGGAAACGTCGCTGCTGTTGCCATTGTTGAGCGCGGAAAGTTCGATGGCTTTGGGAGGGAGGTAGGATCGAAGGATCGAGCTGTGACGCGCAATGGACGGCAAGGGTCAAAGATGGTTCTGTCTGTTTAGGGTCAGCCTCAAGTCGAGTTTTGCTTACTGTGCTTCTCTAGAGAGCATAGTGAAGGGCGCTCTTGCACAAAGATGTCCAGTGCGGTTCAGGGAGCTTCAAATGTAGGCGGAGGTCGCAACCCTTGGAAGCCACATTGTGTGTCTGAGAGGGTCGGTCAGACAGCGTTGCACTGGACGTAACCGACTGCACTTCTCTGGCAACGGTTTAAAAAAAGGTGATCGATTATGTTGGAGGCCATCAAGGTTACGAGTAAGCTCAAAGAGGTGCGTATGATTTGGGGATAGAAGACGGAGGACAACAGCTGGCTGTTTGAACGCCGATGGACGATTCGGTAGTTCTTCGGCCAGACACCGTGCGCAGAAGTAGAAGGAGGACGCAACATTGACATTGCGAATCAGATCGAATGATATATTGCAAAGTGCAGCATCAATACATCAAGGCCCCTCCGCATGTGATATTACAGCTCTCGCTTTAAAAGATAGCTTGTACAATACTCGGATTCCATGCACGATATGACGTCTATTCGCTAAGCATCTCGAATCGGCCTTCCTCGCCAGCAGAAGGCCGTGCGCGACAGCTATCGTATACCCACGCTGTGGATATCATTTGCTCTGTATCAAGGTTCCTCTACATGTCACACAATCCGATTCCGACTGCGCCGATGTGTTCGTAGTTCCGAGTGGTTCGCAGTTTGCTCACGCGACTCTAGATGGTGGGAGGCTTCCCAGCAGCAAACCGTCGCACATAGGAAGCTGCAGAGCCTGGATAAATATGGAAACATATAGTTGCAAATTCAATAGAGTCACTATGTAGGCTCAGGAGCACAAAATTGACGCAGTCAACCTTTACACACGTGGTGCAGCACCCATGTTCAGCATAACAACCGACCGCGCTTGAGCCACTGACGAAAATGGTGCCTATTGTGGGCGGGTCACAGCGTCTACTGTCCCCCATCATCGCTGCATCTCCTTCCTACTTCCCCCTTGCCACAACTACTCTGCTCTCGCCACTCCCTCTAACCTATCAGATATCTGTCCCCCATTTGCCCTATCCCTTTTCTCAGCGAAAGGACACCACACGCCGTAGCATAATTGCAACCGTGCCAGCCGCAGAGCGAGTAGCTTGTTGAAGGGACCGGTTTAAGGCATACGAAGTGAGTCCGCCCACCATATTGCATCACTCATTCCATCTGCTTACATCCCAGGAAGCTCTACCGACGAGAACGCATGCTCCTGCTGCACTACTATCCAAGCATACCATGGCCACCCATACAGAAAACAAAGACTGGACAGGAGTGCTGGAAAATAGCCTAGAGAAGGAGGCAGAGACAGAGGGAGGCAGATGATGCAACTGAGAAATGGACAATTCTTCATCGAGACCTGAGACACATCAGCCTCGAGAGCAGAACAGAAGACTGTGCAGACGACTACTTCGAAAATCAGCACTCTCCCTTGCTGGATACCCTGTTTGGCAGAGAAGCACCCGCGGACCTCATTTTTTCGGACCAGTGGACTGTGAGGAGGGATCCAACGACCTCGCTTGGTCGCAGCTCCCGCACTCAACAATACGAGGACGACGGTGAGGAGGGGTCCGTCAAAATGCGCCCTTCGAATGTATTCAACAGTCACAGGTCTACACAGCGTTTGTTGCTAGGATCCATATATTTGCCAACCCCCTCACCCTCCTCTTGTTGCCGCTAATAGTTTGACGCAGCATAACCTTTGAGTCTCATTTTTGGCATTTGCCCTCCTTCTGTGTGCTACGAACATTAGCCTACCCGGTGCCACCAGATCTTCCTCCTACTCCTGCGCTCGCAGCTCCTCCTCGCTCCCCCTCGCCCCGCTCCAGCTCTGGATCTTGCTCCAGCCCCCGCTCCTCCTCCTCCTCGGGCCGCCTTCTCCTCGTGCAGCCTCCTCCTCATCCCCCTCCCTCTCCGCTCTTCCACATTCAGCTCTCTACTTAGACGAGAGCACAACGACTATATACAGCTAGTGTTAACCCAGAGGCAAGACGAATCGCTAGCATTACCTAAGGATTCTATTGCGAAGCCGTGCGCTGAGTTGACGTGGAAGAACTGAGACGGTTCCCATATTTTCACCTTTCTGGAAGACAATTACTGCACAACATAACCCCGCAATACCATCTTACGTGGCGAAGGCGTCGAGAGGGGAACTGGAGAAGATAGAATGGGTAGATAGACAAATTGATCACTCGAATCACGAAACAAATATGTGAATAGTTATTTCATTGGCAGGCTATCTCATTTTCGCTCCGACCAATGCCCAAAACCCCACCCAAATCCAGCCCGAGAGAACTCCAGTCTTGACAAATTGAACTATGTTTTCAAATGTTAGCAGAAGCTTTCACCAGAAAAGACCCAATCGGCAATCAGTGCTAATAGTATATACAATACTATATCGCGTTCAAAAGCGGAGGGAGATATAAACGAACGTACGTGTTTTTTTGGCGGCGCTCTACTTCATCTTGCTCAATGACGCCTCGTTGATCCTGAGGGCGACGATCATCGCGCAGAGGAGATAGTCGTCTTCGCAGACGCAGATCCGGTCCATGAGCTGTTTGATCTACGATGTGTAAGGTAATGTCAACTACAGCGATAGGTTGGCTCCATACATTGCGGCGGAGAGCCCTCTTGCGGGCGGCGCGGGCAGCGTTGGCTGTGGGAGAAGGCATTGTGGTCTGTTTTCGGTCAGTGTTTACATACAGGGCTCATTGTGCCACAATTGCACGAATTAGACGATATTACTTACTGTAGAGGTTGTTTTGATAGAGAATTGAAGATTTTTTATTTGTGGGAGTGTGGTTGCGAGTGGTGTTGTGGTTAGAGAGTGGGAGCGAGGTGGGAAAGGATTTTCTGTGTCGGTGAAGGCTACCACATGACTAATATTTGCAAAAAAAAACTGCTCACTTCGCTGCTTTGTCCCTCCAAAACACGCTGACGTCACTATACCTGTCATAGAGCTCTGAAAAATAGCTGGTATACGGTTCTACGACAGTGCTACGTTGTTTTCAACGTTTGCTTCATCCCCACACCCAGAAACCGAGACCAGAGTGCATCGGCGCACCGATTGTTCACCGTTACAGACATTCCATGCTCGACTTCACGCTTTCGGAGAGCATGCCTTGCAATACGCTCAAATCCCGGTATTACAGTACTACCGTTCAGCAACATTATCCTATTCTCCATTCCTCCTCTGAACTTGTCACGACACTCTCCTCCGGCTATATCACACTCCATTCCAGCGCTCAAGCGCTCCCTACACCCTTGAATGTTTCCAATGGCATTTGGATACTTTGAAGATGGCATCCCCTCCGACATGGTGCTTGTGGTCGAACCCGGAAATACATGCTTGTGCTTGAGAGGCTCGAGAGCGGGAGGATTTGAGAGCTTGCTTGCGAGAACCTGAAACAGTCCCAGGTATCTTCCCAACTAGCTGCAGAGTATCCAGGGCCTCCCGAAGGGCCTTGTATCCGGCATATATATCTATACGTTCTCGTGTTGGTCTATCTGAACATGAGCTAGGTTGAGTGTATGGGTCCGTTCCCATCTTGGATCTGAGGTGGGTTGTGACTTCGGGCTCGAAAATTGAGAGTTTGCTGGATGGATAGGTGAGAAACGCTGTACGCCCTTGGACATGATGTGGGTTGTATCAAGTGGATATCGGGATAGGTCAACGAACGCGGAGACCTAGTGAATCTGCCAAAAGGGTTTGTACCTGAGGAAATATGTTTCGGAGGAAGTAGTAATATGATTCATCGGCATGCCATCTTCTGTCTGTGATCTAAATCTCGGAGCCTCCGTCTCATTCGATCAGTTTAGCCTCTGTATAGAAATAGAGGTCTCTAATCTATTGACGCAAGCATTCTTCTCTGGTAATTTCTTGCTAGATGCGATATGTCTTAGGTGACGTGTTAGCTATGGAATATTGTCTCGTAGATATGGCTCAATGAACAATATATAGCTAATCAAAACACCATTGGGGTAGGGTAGCATAGGTTTCATTGGGAAATGTCCTGCCATCGCCATACATCGACTGGACTTTAGGCTGTAAAATGACAGTTGAGACATAGCATACTCAATAATTATCGGTGTCTGCATTTTCCCTTAGACCCGTAGTCCCTTCAGTGGTTTTCCAATATACCCTTCGCCAGTTGATGCTTCAATGGGTTGAAGTAGGTTCGTCTGTCAGAGGTCAGCATGCAGGGAAGCTCACGGGTGGGACGTTGGTCCAAGGAGGAGGAGGCGAAAGCGGATGCTTCCATGATAAGAACATACTTGATACACACCCAGCAATGTTGTGGGAAATCTCTGGCAAGATGTATCCCATGGACGAGATGTTAGGGATGGTCACTGTGGAGAAGAACCTGTGCTTTCCCCAAGTAGGCTCATTTGCCCAAGTTCTGTCAATTTTCTAGGCGAGAGCTTAGCGCCAAGTTTCGCCTCTGTTTACGTAGCTTCGTGTGTGGTGGGGCAAACCTGAGCCCCAAGACTTTTACCGTCTTCACCTACTCCATCATCTCCATTTCCTCTCTCTCTCCTCCTCCTTCCAACCCCCACCACAATAACGCACAAATCCGACTCCGGCAATTCAAACAATGCAAGCAATGCATATCCATCGTCTATTTGTTGGAAACATCCACTTCAGCGTCTCCGAGGAAGATTTGACCGAAATCTTTGAGCCTTTCGGAGAGCTTGAAATGGTGACACTGCAGCGGGACAAAGAGAATCCCGGCAACCGAACGAAGGGATACGGTGCCGTTCAGTAAGTTTCTACCCTACTCGACGTTTTATTTAAGCTTATACATGGATAGATACGTGGATCCAGCTGATGCCAAGAAGGCATTAACTGATATGAACGGGTTCGAGCTGGCCGGCCGCCAGATCCGGGTTGGACTCGGGAGTGACAAGTTCACTCCCGAGTCCATAGCGACACTTCTGCGACATTCCAACGTACAAGCTCGGAATTACAGCAGTGCTGCCAGTTTTCTGGCAGCCACGATACCCACGCGGGTTCGAGCTGGCCGGTCGCCAGATTCGCGTCGGACTCGGGAGTGACAAGTTCACTCCCGAGTCCACGGCCACATTGCTGAGGAATTTCAATGCACAAGCCCAATCGTATCAGGGCTCTGCCTTTAGTGATGCTGGTGGGCGCGGTGCCCACGCAGGTGGAACCGGTGGAGTGTTCGATCGCGCAAACGGCCGTGATGACCGTGGTGTTAGTGGGGCTTCAGCCCTAGACGATAGTGACATCGCGGGTGTCAACTTCAACACATATAGCCGAGACAAGCTCTTGAACGCTCTCGCGCGCAACCATAATGTCAAGGAGCCGGTTAAGACCCGGCAGCCTCTACATCGCCCTCGGCTCCCAGTCATCGACAAGCCGCAACTATCGAGGTGTATCAAGATCTACACTCAACAACAGCAACATTGCGGGTGTCAAATTCAACACATACAGCCGAGACAAGCTCATGAATACTCTCGCGCGCAACCATAACGTCGAGGAGCCGGTTAAGACCCGGCAGCCTCTACATCGCCCTCGGCTCCCAGTCATCGACAAGCTGCAACTATCGAGGTGTATCAAGATCTACACTCAACAACAACAACACCACAGGAGTAAACTTCAATACATACAGCCGCGATAAGCCGATGAATGCTATAGCTCGGAATCACAATGTCGAGGAGCCGGTCAAGACCCTGCAGCCCTTCTATCGCCCTTGGCTTCCGGTCGTTGACAAGCCGCAACCCTCGAAGTGCAAACGATATTGCGTCTCACAAGCCGCCTAGTAACGAAGCTCAGATACTTGGAAGCAGAAGAACTGGATAGCAATTTCTATCAGTGTAGTGGTATTATAACCGCCAACATTGCGAGAGATCAAGTTTTCAAGCCAACTCTGATCACTGGACCGTTTTTCCCTCAGCTTGTCCAACATAATATTACGCCCTCCCATGGCTTCTTCGTTGGATTTGCCCCGTCCGCAACACTCGATACAAGCCCACGCACTCTACAGGAGGGGCCTCTCATAATGCCTCAAGCATGGACTGAGTGCAAGAGCTAGCTCAGAATACGAGCTCTTGTTCAAGTGCGTGGATTCCGGAATACGATGATCATTCTTTGGTGCTATAAAGATCTACTTGAAGATTATACTTGACAACCGCTGGAGAGATTTATCGGAAAGTACGAGGAGCGAATCGGCGTGGTTACGATCGGCAAAATTCTTTGGTCTTGCTGCTATCATTCTGGAGTCACGACTGGACCGACACGGGCGCAATGGTTCAGGATACTTTCATCTCTATGTAGCTTAATTACATCCTACACCAATGCCATCAAAAAACATCTTCTTCCTCAGAGTGATCACATGTTTCGTAATCTATAGGGTTTACTAGCTCCAGTTAAATATCTCAAACTTGCTATGCGTTTCCAGTGACATTGGGACATTTTCTATGCTGAAGTGCGACTCTAAAGATTCTGAGGATATGTTGGTCACTTTACGTATCAAACTTCTTGTGCTGCTGGGTCGGCTTTGCAGTCAGGTCGTAGAATTCCTCTATAATCAAATCTACGGCGCCCTCATGTTGCCATCAAACCAGTTGCTATTGCATCTACAAGTGTTGTCTGCCGCTGCTTATAGGACTCCCTTCTAGACACACCATGATATCTGCCTGGGTCTGGTGCGGTTGACCTGGCGGTCCTACATTTGATTTCGCGGGTGCCCATGCAGAGATTTTCTGTTGCAGTATTGCCACGCTCGCAGGCAACCACCTCACCACGATTGTGACCTGCTCTTCCCTTAGGCTAATGAATTCCTCGTCCTCATGCTCACTGTGTGCGTCTACGTGACATCATGATTGCCGATTTAATAGAAGGTACTACCCGTTCGCGTTCGTCGCGCTGCCGATATGCAAATCTCGTATGGCCCCAATGCCGGGCATAAACCATCCCTGCGGTAGTATTATAGATTCTGTTGGCCCATACGCTCTCCACTGTGATCTTTGTGCCCTTCGTGTGCCGTTCTCCAGCTCAATGCTTCGCACTCATGATCTCTGGACAGAATTTTGTTGTCCTTCTTACAAGCAAAATGCCGCCTCACCGATACCAGCCACCCAATGAGAACGCCCCCGTCGTCGCCAAACAGAATAACGTGATCAGTCGTGTTGAACTAGCGTGCCAAGGCACTCTGGCCCATAAATTTTGTCCCACCGCTCCTGACCCTCCTCTTCTTCCATCCCCTCAACCCCTCAGTTGAGTCTTCGACTGCTTCTTCCATTATTTTCGTCCTCCTCTTATACCTTGAGTCACTCTGAACTCCCTGGATCCAACAAGCTAAGTGACCCCTTCTCCTCCCCTCCTCTACACCCAGTCAACCCGCTCGCGCTCTATGATGACGGTTTTCAACGCTTACCCTTTCGGTCCTTACTTATGGAGATACACCAAGCCTGAGAGCCATAGCAACTCGCTTCTCTTTGTGTCATTGTGTCAACTGTTAACTTTTCTTCTAGGTTATATTCGACAACTCGTGCCCTTGTAGCCTACGTGAGAGGTTCAGTTTAACTGTCCACTCTTTGTCTTCGACGACCAGCAAAGTCTCGAGTTCCAGCTCTTAGTACTGGTAACTTCTTTTGCTGGTCGAGATTGATGCTGCCTTAACATGCCCCGGCTGATTGATTCAGTGTCAGCCGGAATCAATAAGGCACACATCCCTTTGTAGAATGAATGAATTGTATTGAATTGATCGGAACTCTTAAATGTGCAATTTTGACCTTCCCGGCGTGAAAATCCTTCGCTTCGTACCTTTTTTGTGCGTTTTCCCCGCTAAATGGCCGCACTGAAGCCGCAGTGACAAAGGGCTCGTCTTGGCAGGCACATCGGTGGACGTTGTCAGTAGGTTCACTTGCTCGATACTGTTGAACTGCAACAACACGAGCGCGCAGTACATCGGCCCTCCACATCAACACGGCATGTCCATTTCTCTCGCGTTTAGTCGCCCTCTCATGCAGTGAGACTCGAGGAGCCGAACATCCAGGGAACCAGCATGCAAACGACCGAGGCGCTGAAGCTCCACCTCCGCCGCGAAAAAGCCGACAGCGATTCACCCCGGACAAAAATTGTCGCATACCAGTCCTGGCACCGATGAAACCATCCACCTACAAAGGAGGGATAGAGCTACGCTAACCGTGAGCAGTTGTGCCCAGATTGAGATGAATAATGGTTGATTAGTAGGGATCCGCGGCTCGAAGAAGTCACCCCCGACTGCGAAGGTAACAGGGATACCTTATCCTCTGCCCTCGGAGGCTACATTGACAATCGAGCGTCGGATCCCATAAGAGCTAGAGAGCCAGGCAATAGCAGGAGGCCATCACATGGCAAACGAGCCGAACCTTGAGATTACTTGCTCACTAACGGGCGTTGAGAGTTATGAGGGTTCGAGAATCGTTCCAGCAGTGACGGAGTCGACATGGGTAGTAGTGGCGGTAGGATTGATACACATGTATCTCCAGGGGCGGGCGTTGAGTTGTAAGAAAACATGTAGGAAGCCGGTCGATGGGCGAGCAAGCGTCTGCTAGGATGGTCTAAAGAACAAATGATGGCGGCGAAGAGTCTACTCGGATGGAATGTCGCCCGAGGATTACACCAAACAGGACCGGCAATATACCAACGAAGCAGCACGCGAATTGCGACCTTTGAACGACAGCGTCATTCCCATCACGATACTTGACTCCCAATATCAACTGTAATCTTACGCCTTGCAACAGTCCATTGTCGGTGACCCTGGCAGTCCAACCTCCAACCGAACGAATGTCAGCTACAATCCCCTAACAATCGCCAATGTCAATGGCATCTCCCTTCTGGACAAATGCTCCTCCACTGAGGATCTCAACGAGGAGCGCTATAGTACTATTATACCTCCATCGACTCTTCACAACCTTGTACAGCTCACTGAGCCGCATGTCTTCCAGCAAGGCTTCGACAATACAAGCAGTCCATCGGACGCTACACTTTGACCGCTTGGTCCACTTGCCAGGTTTCGCTACGCCATCCTAGGCACACGGTGACACCATTGCGTCTGCTGATGCGTATGATTATATCTACGACATCCCCCTTTGGACATGACGAGACCAGAAATCTGCAAGAAGCTGATCACTCAGGAACATAAGACCACCCTTCCCGACTATCTTCCAAACCTTCTGCCACCAACACAAGCAGTTTTAAGCCGAACTCCGCACCTCCTCTTTTCCGACCGCCTGGAGGAACTGCTCGAACAATTTTGGCAAAGGCTCAGCAGCCTCAAATAACGCACGCCCCGCATCTCTGTCCAGAGTAATAGTCAGGCGACGAAAATCCTCCACCCATATATTTCACAAAGCACACACAAGACCACATTCGAGAGACTTGGGTCGTGGTGATAGAAAAGCAAGCATAACCTTTCCATACACTAGTCGCAGAGATGGGTGCTTTAATCGTAACGACGAGATTACAATTAAAACAGAAAATGGAGTTGTGCTTCGGCTACAGAAGACCAGCGTGTCAGTTGATGTGAAAGGGCAAGGCACTCGCAAGGTATTTCAGTTTTCGGAGGTATTTTGTTGTCTGGCTTTTGGTAGTGAGCTGACCAAGGGTGGGGTGGTGCGCCTATCCGAGCATAATGAAGCATGGCTGATACGACCGACATTTCCCAGCGCTCTCACACCGGGATTCAAACGCGCAACGCAGTCTGCTTGAATAAGAATTACAATATTTCTCCCCCTTCTTGTAGCTCATGTCATTGTTGAATTGCGACAGCCGCACCACCGAATACGTATGGCTCATTCTATCGTCGAAGAGAGCGTGGAGGATGTCGGGCGGTCGAAAGTCGGATCGGGAGCTTCAGAAAGCATGTGGTCTGTATGGAGCAATCTGGAAATAAGGCGAACGGTGCTATGTCGCGTCTGATGGATAGAAAGAGTAGGTTGGTATGCATGATTCGAAGGCGTTGAGGCGGAAGAAGATGAAGCACCACGCCGCGCCGCGCCCGATGAACAGAAAGAACAGAATGCCGCATTCGATCTCAGCATCCTACATGTGCCTTTTTTGGCGTTTCTCCCCACATGTCGTGATTCATCAACTCATGCCCGTCCATGCCCTCAGTTCCGTATACGAGACCGAGTGCTCTTGACCCCAATTCTCCAAAATGTCTCATCTTCAAGACTGTCCGCTCTGCGAGCCCACAATCTAATATTGACAGTTTGAATATACAACTGCGTAGATGAACCTTTCGACCAAGTGCCCAGGTAATATACCACACTCGAGCATAGCTCTGGGGACGCAGATCTTATTAACTGCGTTGCTGTGTAGGCTCTGCGGAAGCAAACTCAAAGGCAGAGAGCTTAGAGGAGGAAAAAGGTTTTGAGGTATCCTTTGGTGTAGAATGTGATGTTGTCTGTACCGTGGGTTTATCGCTCGGAGGCTGGAGGGCGGAGGTTCGAAGACGGGCGGCCTTGAAAGAGGTACACCACAGCAGAGCACCTTATAGGCGCTGAAGGCAGGCTAATGTTGGGATGTAATAGTAGAGATTTGTCGTTTGGAGGCGAATTTGAGCGTATCTGAATAGTCGAGAGGAGCCACAGGCTATCTCTGACTGAGGTTCCCGAGGTCCAACGCCTGCGCTGCACCCGCATAGTGATGAGACGGGGGGAGAAATTCACCTCAAGGAGAAGCTCAAGGTCGAGCAGCTGAGAGCTGGGATTCGCCGTGGGTAGTGTAATGTTGCATACTTGGCCTGACGGACATTGATGGTCCCCGCGGTCTTCACACTAGCATTGACTGTCTAGTAGCGCTGCCCACTCGTAGTATCTTGGGGCAAACTAGTGAAATTGGCGTGCGTTATCTCCAGCCACCTGGCTCTCACTTGCAGTCCAGCAAGCTGCATTCCTAATTGCAACTCTTTTTGACTCCTCTATATATATTTCATAGTCCACAGTTTTCAATCACCCAGAGGTAATCGGAAAACAGTGGCCACCTCGCCACTGCGGGCAGTGCAGTGGTATGGGTACCGTCTCTATACCCAGTACGTCATCTCCGCTAGAACAGCCTACTAATTGCTTCTAGAGGACCTACGCAT
Organism: Melanomma pulvis-pyrius CBS 109.77; assembly: GCA_010093585.1. Lineage (NCBI taxonomy): Eukaryota > Fungi > Ascomycota > Dothideomycetes > Pleosporales > Melanommataceae > Melanomma > Melanomma pulvis-pyrius. The sequence goes on from MU001850.1 coordinate 66,012, forward strand.
TGCAGGGAGTAAGACTCTCATATCTAAACCCTTTTTTTTTGCTGGTCAAGAGTTCGTTTTCAACCCCGAGCAGTATGGTTTGTTGTTTTTATTGCATTGTTTTTACATTTCGCCGACACCGAGTGTACGCTAAGAGCTATGGGCTCCCTTAACAAGATAGCTAGTTACGGGAAGGCAACACAGTATGAGATCCAGGCAACGTGAAATACCAGAGAGGAGCCAACGGGTCTCGAAATCGACGAACCTCACAGGATGCAATGAGCCTAGAGGAATATAATCGTTGTATGCGGGAGATCTGATCCGGTTTTATCTTTGTTCCAAAGGTTCGATCTGGTCTCGCCCTCCTGTTCCAGTACTTGACCATAGTTGGGGGGACCTTGTCCACGGAGGAAATCCAGAATTCGGTAAAAGTGTGAAAGTTACGTTATAGCAGCCATAAACACATCCTATGTGAAATAACGCTTACCCGTGAGCAATTATAAGAAAAAGAAAAGGAAAAAAATATCCACTGTGCCTCAACGAAAATAATTTTGAGATGATAGAGATTGAGGAAATTGATAAGGGTTGTAAGGAAGTGTCGAAGGTGGACCGGAAGTTGGATGGAGGGTCATATAGAAAATAAAATAAGAGAATGCAAGATGACGGATTGAGAAGAACAGACGTGATACTGAGAATTTTTGTGATAACGATGAAGATTGAAAACGGTAGGGGTCGGATGTATTGAAAGGGTCAAAGAGAGAATACAGATAATATAATGAATGCCTAGAGAACAAACGGCAGTAAAAGGGATAAAACGCAGACAGGTGTGAAAACTCAACTCAGATGATAGTAAGTGAGTTAAGAAGAACGTGCAAGGACCACGATTCGGCTGGTAGTACTGTAGGGGATCACACGTGAAGGGATGGTTAGGATGCGTGAGATCGAAATACACAAACGGAACTTGGGGAATGATATTACTCGGAGCACCATCGGTGACGAAGTGTACAAGGAATACTACCGACAATGACCGAGAGGAGAGAAGTGGTGGACTGAAGGTAAGAGGACGACAGGGAATGAATGTTACTGATGGTGTAGAGCAAAGGAAAGGACTGGAAATAAATTAAAAGGTACTAAAACGCAGGACATAGTGCAAGAAGAAAGCGTAGAAGAAGACAGTAACAAGGATGACTCGATGGTGATAAATTGCAAGATCATGTGATGGAAAGAGATATAAGATAAAGAACGAGAGGGTGAACATGTGAATTAAAATTAGGTGGCGGATGCAACATTAGGGAAGAGGGAGAATATTATTGTTGAAAAGATCGGGGTGTGTGCAGTTCTGACACTTGGGAACAACAGGTTTAGGGGTGGAGAATATGAAGGCACCTCTGATCGGTGATGGTTTGCCAAATACAAGAATCGGTTGGGAATGAACAAGACCTGATAGTGCATGGAGCACCATTGGTGACGGGGGGTAGAAAATTATAAAGGGAATGGAAAAGGTTCGCGTTTGACAAAGGACAAAGGATCAGATGTTGAAGGACGGAAAGATGTGACTCAGAGTGCCATTGAGACTGGAAAGAGGGGGAATATACACATGGACTCTGGCAGCCAATGACATGTCTAACCTTAGTGTGACGAATAGGAAGAAAGGAGAACCTAGGTCGAAGAGAACATAAAGTAAAGCTGGAAAGTATACTACTCGGAGCACCAATGGTGACGGATATTTTGATGAATATTATAGTTTTGGGGAGGGGGCTGAACAACGAGATAGGTCAGGATGTAGAGAGACAGTAAAAGAAAAATAGAATACTCGGACCGCCATGGGCGTTGGCCAACAGGGGGATGTGTAAGAAGTCGCCATGAATGATATAGTGGAGATGCGGGATTTGGAAAGAAATGAACGCAAATAATATGGGGTTCAATTGCAGATTTAGAATGAGAGAAACTGTGACATGAGGGTACGTGCAAAGAGGATAATAGATACTACTCGGAGCAGCATCACTGATAAACTGACGAGGAATTTGAAGAATAAGGTAAATGGGACAGGCGAGTAAGCAGCAGGTGAGACGTGTAGTGAAAACCTACTATGAAAGAATGGAGTGTTACGCGGGTAATGAATGATGAAGGGAGGAATGAAAGAGACAGCGCCTAACTTAGAGAGTTGCAATTGAAGACGGGGATATACAGATGGAGCTTCAAGATAGGTAGTCGTGCTGAGGGTTTGAGCTACAAGATCGGAAAGATTTTACTCGGAGCACCATTGGTGACGGAGGCAGCAAGTGACATTCGACAAACGATTTAGAGCAGGGTAAACAGGGGGTGGGAACATCGACCGAAGGTTTAGAGCAGGAAAATAGGGGAGATATTACCCGGAGCACCATTGATGACGGAGAAAATGAACGACTTGACAGGCTAGGCATGGTGCGAATGGAAGAGAACAACGGCGATAAAACAAGTAGAGTAAAAATAACAGAAAAATAATACCCGGAGCACCATCGGTGACGGAAAGAGAAGAGAGGTGATGACTGGGGAGACGTGGACTGACTAGACAAACGCAGGGAAGGAGTAGAAAGAAGTGGCTTTCAGAATTGTTGAACAGAAAAGATTGAGAAGGGCAACGCAATGAAGCGTTAGGTATAACTTGGTAAGCATGGTTGTGATGAGTGGCAATGCGCAACAATAGAACTTTGCAGATTTGGAAAGGAAGGAATATAGAATGCAAAATGGCAAGCGGAGGAATATGACGATGATTGCATATTGGAGAGGACTTGGGAACAACAAGGATAGAAATGCAGGGGGGACAGATGTAGTAACAAAAAGCGCAGGAAACCAAAGCCATTGAGCAAGAGCATGCGTAGGAGTTTTGAGAGACGGGAGTTGGAATTGAACCAACGACCGTCCGAGAATTATCATGGAGGCCTGCCGAATCGAGCCTCCTACCACTCGAACATCCCACCGGAATAAATGCAGATAGACACTGGAATTATCTTGGAAGAACAGGTCGAGATTCATGACTGCAATGTCAAGATCTTTTGGCTGGGAAGCGTCGATTGATCTTGCTCGCTGATACAGATGTAATGGCGACCGCTCGAATGAAATTCCGAAGTGAGCAAATCCGCCTTTTTCGCTAATCCAGGGAAAACACTTAAAGTTTAATGGGAGGCCATGTGCTTACGGTATCAACGATACATGTGACCCAATAAGACTGATACGTAGACCTGAGTAGACTACTTCTGTTCTCGAAAGGAGATTGATTTTTAAGTTGTTACACGGCCCGGTCTTAAGATTCGAAATTAAAATGGAGAATTGAGGCACTCGTTTGGAGGTTGAAAAATGATCCCGAGAAATGAAGTGTACGCCAAAGATGTTGCATAGGACTTCAGTGTCGATGCTGAGTCCCCCTTTGCAGCATACGTTTCCGACCGCCATAAAGTCAATTGCAGGCTGTCCGTTAAAGTTGATGAAAACGGACGTCGACGAAGCTCGGGGTGCAGGTATTGTATGGCCTACTACTAGTAGGTCCATCGGTTTCTACTCCTATAGCCCTTTCGATCTGAATTTAGAGGTTGTGTAAAGGAAAATTTATATCAGACACCAAAGCTTCGGGTAGACTGAAAGGCTTCTGATCAGGATGCCGACTTCTGATGTTGTCGAGCACGTCTAAGCTGTGAATACCACGATATCAGGGGCGACAATTTCCTGAGAATTTCCGTAGAAGAGTGGCGTATGCAGTCTTGATCGCATATGTGTCATGACAATGCTGGCCCCTAAACATCGTAGATCCCCAAAAGAGATCACATTTGTGAGGGATCAAAAGCTCTTTCCAGCAGCGTCGGTGCATATTTTAGCGGTTTGCTGCAGTTGAGATAGGCCGAATGAGGTTGGTCGATGATTGATAGCATCATAGAACGGGCAATAGGCTGGGAAATGCAAAATCTTCTGTACAACTCCTCTGAAACAGCTAACTGGTGCTGCAAAGATGTGCGGCAGAAGAGAGCCTTTTCAGACAAATGGCAAATCATTTGTGCTGAATGCGGAATCCTCGTAGCCTGTTAAGGTAGGAGACATCGCACACTCCTAGCTCTGACGCCAGATGTGCTCTATGTGCTTATTTTCACATCGCGCAAAGTGTTCCCCTTCATATATTACGAATACGAAGACCCACGGCCTATTCCGTACCGCACCCGATGCTGGTCGAGCAGACAGGACAGATCGATGGGGTTGGATGGCCCGTGCGCCGTCTCGCGATGTTCGCCGTGGTGTTGACTCTTCGATTCTCTCACCCGCCTCATCCATCTAGCCCCGAACACCACCCCCTCCGCGATGGCAAGCTTGATCGGGGCAATTTTGAGAGCCACGACAGAGGCTCAAACGTCGTGCTAACTTGTATTCTAGGCCCGGTTTGCTGTTCTTCATCGCAGCGGAGGTCCCATGCAATGCAGGCTAGACCTAGCCTCTTGGAGACGGCACGACTACCAGAGCTACTTCAGGAGACGCGAGAGAGACAGGAATTTCTCTCAAACAGCAAGATACGCCCTTTCTTCCTGCCAGAGAGGAGCTGCTGCTTCAGCCCCTCCGCACAAACAGCACCCACTGGTCGACATGGAAGACGGCAAGGGCTCCACGCTACCTCGAGCGGTGCGGAATCGGGAACTGTGGCCGTCGCAATCATCAAGTTACGATTGAGCATCCTCTCTAGCAGTAGCAAGCGGCTCCCTGTTGCGGCAGGGTACAGCATCTCCATAGAGACATCGCCCAACAACCCCCACCATCTCCGCCATGCCCGCAGCGATCGGATTCGACCGCGACGACATGGCTGTGTAATAACCCGACCGTGCTAGGGGGCGGCAAGGGTTTTCACAGGTATTGAGGTACGTTTGATATCCTCTCTGCCCGCTGGCAACGGTGGCGGCTTCTACTTCGGGCTGGGTGGGCGTCCTCTGGGGCGACATTTCCAACGCCGGGACGCCCATCCTCACGCGCGACGGCGAGACACTCTACGCTGGCCTCAGAATGTGAGAGATGCCCCGCTCTCCTAGCATAGTGCTTATCGCAGCTAGTTCAGCGTGTACAACGCCGCCGCCGAAATCTTGTTGATTGGACTGCTTCTGTTGACACAGCCGACCATCAGCTAGGCTCGAAGATACATCAGACCTTCCGCGCGGAGATTTATGATGCGCACACAACGGCTGATGATGGCTATGAGGTCGCCTTCGCCGCAAGCGATCTGCCTCTAGTTATCCAATGAACACTCCAGAGGGCTAACAACATCATCGTAGAGGAGGTGCAATCGTTACACGTGTGGCGACCTCCAGCTCTCTGTCGGCATGCACAATGCTCCTTTCTGCATCCAAGGCGATAGGCGACCGCTTCAAGAAGGCTCTCGCACCTCCGTTTGATAGAGCCTTTCTTTGCACGCAGGCGAGATTACTTCGTCAAGTCGGCGCGAAATCCACCATCGATAGGCAACCCTTGATCCTGAAGACGGCAGGTGCTGCGGGGGGACTGACTCCAACAGAAGACCAGGCTCACACCCAAAGCTCACACACTTCTTCGGTTTCTTTGTCGTTCGAACATCCTGTAGGTACGACCTGAGTTTGCTGTGACGCAATCTTTGGCGGATGATGGGAAACAAACAACGCCATTTTAAGTGGCCCTGGAGTACTACAGCGTCATTCATATCGTTCGTCATGGTTGATTGCGGTGATGACGGATCTTCCCAATTCCAACCAGTATGTGAGTCGCTCCCGTGTCAACTCCGCGCATGCTTTCAGAGACCAAGAGTCAGCGCCAGCGTGGACAAGAATCGGGAGAGTGCCGAAAAGGTTTAACCAGAGAGGTCCAGATCGAATAAAATCATGGTTCCGAGACCATTAAGACATTCCGCAGACAATTCCGGTGATAGCGGGCGGATGCATAGAATGCGGCGCGCACTATCAGTTGTAGCCTCGACCACAGCGCAACATCCATGAAAGAGTGAAGTCGACAGAGGAAGCTAGGGCCACGTATTTCGATCCTATAGCGACAACCTCTGCAAAAATTTCGAGACGAGCTGAGATACATGTAACTCGTCCACGATAGCCTCAAAAAACTGCCTTGGGGCCAAACCGCTTCCGTGGTCCCACCAGAGGGTATCCCAAACGGTCGGATTACGGAAGGATTGAATGATAACGAGTGTGGAGACGATTCGTAGTTTCCATGAATACAGCGGCTGCCTTATCAATTTCGTCGGCGAGGAGGGGTGGATCATCGTTGGGCTGACCCCAACCTGAATAAATTCATGTATTGCATCTGGAAGAAGGAATGCACAGGTTGGCTAGCCTTATTTTCGGATTGATGAGAGTTTGCAGCGCTCAAATCCCATGATCCCACCAGCTCCATAGCCTACGCTCGAACCAGCTAAAGCATGCGGGCAAAGATGAACCTACTCAGCCAGCGACACAGCAAGTCCTTAACCCGCGCCGATTGGATCGAAACAACTCAGGGCTCAACGAGCAGGACATTGCAGACGCGCCAGCAATCCTGCACCAGGAGCCAATCCTACATTTCAACTTGTACGACTTTTGAGGATGATTTTAGCCATACCGAAGAGCAGGAAGATATGACAGACGCCTGCAATGCTCGCCAATTGTCAAAAAAGTGTAAAGACACGATTAGAGAGAGCCATTTGTGCTAGGTGTAGGCATAAAAGTGGTGTCTCTAGAAAGAGCTCGAACGCACAACTCTCGGGCTGGAGGATTGAATCATGTCGTGTGATGGCAGACCGCTAGCCATAGGGGAATCCAACATATTCGAAGTTGGATAGGGGACGACAGCTGAAGCTCGAGCTCTAGAATTCCTTGACCACGGCCGGTGCTCAACAAAGTAATGAGGACAATAAGTACCCAACCGCACCTGTTATGAGGAGATTGCCATCTTCCCACCTGCCTCGCGCTCCATCTTTATCCAGGATTACACTACTCGACAAGCCAGGATACAAGCCATTCGATCCTTCGGGTCCAAGAAGGGCGACTAGAGCAGATACCGTACACTCATTCTCACGCCGTGGATGTAAAATAACCGTTGCGCTGGTAGTGCAGTGCAAATGTGGCCTGAGCAACGCATCCAAGACAGTGTCAACCAGGGTTGCGTGACTAGTGTCCTCGGTGATGGACTTTTCATGTTCACATCCAATGCTTGGGGGTTTAGAACCCCGGAGAGTGTGTCTACCACTACTGGAAATGGAACATGCCATATTACGCCGGGCGTGGATGCCGAACTTGAGGCAGAGCGTAGCATTGATGTCCAAATCACTTGCGCCCCTGACGTCGACTACATCCGCAAATTTGTCCAATGCTTGTTAAGGCTGTGGAGCTAGTCGAACAAGGATGCTGACGCGGACCAATCCATGGAGACCGCAGTGATTTTTCCAGTGGCAACGGTCGCGCTCGCTCTACGTCAGTTTTCTTTAAGTTTTCGAGTCCATCGAGGACGATATACCGGAATGGATGATCCAAGATAAGGTGTTCCAAAGCCACTTCTGCAATCATGTCCTGCATATGGGATATGAGAACCGTGAACGGAATCAAATAAACTGCCCCGCATCCGCTAAGCTACGAACTTCCCAGCGAACTGGGAGTGGCATTCAACAGAGGTGATAGCGATGCCCAGGCGAAGCAAGAACTGGACTTTGAACGCGACGACATAGGCATATACGGTTCCGCGGCAATCAACAATATGGCAACGCACATATTGACGGCTAAGAAATCAAAGAGGACCCAATCAACGTTCCTTTTTGTAAGCCCGGGTCGAGTCCGTTAGGTTCAATCCGATAGGTCTGATCCATATGCCATCTACCGTGGCCCCTAGATATGCCTGGCTATGCGGTCCGACAGGCGCTGGGGCTAACAGATGTGTCCTCGTTTCGCGTTCGCAGCTGTGAGTAGCAATGCCATGTTTCGGAAATGAGACCGTCTTGGTGAGCCACACTCGGACAAGCCTAACAATCCACGAGATCCCAACTGAAGAAGGCTTTCGCTGGTGTTTCAGAGCCTGTAGTACCAGAACCTGGAAGCGCACGAGGGGCGGTATTTGGAAGCGAACCTGCACCAGCCAAGGCCGGGCCGGTCTGGGCGTAGGTTCAAGACAACGAAGCAAAGCGTACGAAGAGAGGACGAGAGTATGAGAACGATGCCGACGACAACGGTGATTTAGCGGTGGTCTCGGATGACGATAGTTAGGAGGCCTGCCGAGCTCTGGGTACTTGGATGCAGCCAAAATCGAATGCAGGACATGGTGCGCCGAGAAACCTGGTTTCTTGATATGATTTGTCGGGTTGCGATCATCATAAGATCCTCCAGAAGACGCCCCCTAGATGACGCCCATCTACAAGGTAGTCGACGTATGGCACATATGCATTCAACGCGCTAACAGGTACTTTCGAGAGCATCGATTGTGATTATTCGGAAACCAGGGAGTTATTGAAACATGCGGTAGACCACGGATGGCATTTATCGGTTCGGCCGGAATAGTGGACACATCATAGCCATCAGAGACAGGAACGAGTTTCGAGGCTTCCGCTCATGAGCCGTGGCAAAATCTCTAGACACAATGGATGAAGAGAAGGACCAGAACTGATGAAGCTCAAATGGTGAGGTAGCCGCCTTATGTAAACATCCCAGGATGTTTGCCGGACGATGTTCAGAAGCAAAGAGCTGGAGTTGATTGGCATTGGATAGTGATGAAGGGAGAGGGCCAGTAACAGGATAATGTTATCTGGAGGCGGATTCGAGGAGCCGTTGAGGGAGATGACTTCAAAAGGATTGGAGGTACCCATGAATTTGTTGCATTCATAGTCCGGGAGCACTCGATACTTTTGTCCATGCTGTGCCTAGCTGTGGGCGTCGCATTACGAAGTCAGACACATCCACCTAAGATTCATCGTATATTTCCTAGGACAAGACTCACCAAATCGGACTCGTCACGGCATTCCACTGGCCGTACACTTGGGACTATCATAAGCACGTCCAAGGAGGTTGATCTGCGTGCGAAAGCGACAATCATAAGCCAACGAGGAAAGCCTACAGCAAATACAAGTATCAGCCACCTGTTCAGCAACATATCTAGCGAAGAAGTTCTCGAAAAAAATCCTCACATTCTAAAGTAATGTCGACATCGCAACATAGGGAACCAATGTCGAGTCGGTCACGCTAAGCCTACTTCGGATACCGCTCATGGGCACCAACAAACTCAGTGTCGAAAAGAGCCCGATATTTGTTACTACGTCGCCCGTATTGCGAACATGTAATGAAAAATCCAGGTTATCTGTCACTAAACTGGTGATATCGCTCGTTGTCGCCGCGCATGGTACGAGCCCCGTGTGTGCGGTGAAGTCAAAGAGACTGGATCGAAACGACCATGTCAGCGAGCGAAGTCGAAATCGAGATGCCATACCCGAGGGCGACATCACTTTGAATAGCGCTCTCAGTATGCTGTAGCGTCGAAGATCGGGATGTATTCTTGCCGACGAGGTGCGGACGCGGGCGGGTGGGTGAAAGCATAGCAGAGGAGGTCGTCAACCACTCCCACAAAGTGATGCAGAGCGCACTTGTCGCCCTATTTCATGTATTTCGCATGCTAAAAAGCCAACCCATCGGTATGAGAAAGTAAAGGAAGCTATTCCGATGCATTGTGGGCGGAGTTGCTCTGGCGGGATTGGCGGCCGACAGTCGACGACCCGCGCACAAGGCCGCCCCGGTGCTATCTGCTCCTGTTATCAAGTTGGGGACATCCCACAGACTCTCAAGCTTCTATGAGAGTGTAAAAAGCGCTGTGATAAGTTTGGGGGGAAGGGCATTGAGAGTGAGGAGGTCGAGGAGGGTCGGCTCTCACCGTTGGCCACCCCCAGCGACATCAACCCAATCGTGAGCCACAAGAATGAAGCTGCAGGATCTGGGGACAACCTCATAGATGTCATCTATATCCATGACATCTATATTCAGAAAGGTATCGTCGCCAGCGGCTGTGGGAGGGGAAGTTGCGGATGGCGATAGGGTTGTAGCAGGCCCACATCGCTGTTCAAGCCCCTGAGAGGTTGAAAGCAGTTGTGAGCGAGGATGAGGGAAAGATGAAAGGGCTGTTACAGCATGCTATTGCTGTAGCAGAAGAGTGTGGTTGAATGTTGGAGCTGGTGAGGGTGTGGTGGGGGTTTCTAGGCTGGGGGAAGGAAAATCGAAAAGCATGACTTGGTGTTGAGGCCCGAGCGCGGTTTCCCTGGAGCAGCCCGCCTCTCCAGCTACCCCAATACACACCACTACGCCGAGAATATCACTCGCACCTTCCTCTACACCCTCGCATTGGCTGCCAGGAGCCTCCTCAAGTCATGCAGAATGGCAGGCACAACCTTCGACCTCGTCCTCCTATCTTCATCCCCTCCCCCGAGCAGCGCGGTGACGCTCACATCCCCTCCGAGCAACCAGCAACGCGTCCGCATGGCCACATACTCGCCCGTCGAGCCCTCCCCGCCCGCGAGCCCAAAGAATCACACCCTCGGCGCGTTGAAATCGGGGTCGCGAGCTGTCCCGGTGCCTGAGGGGGCGACCAGGGGATTTGCCACTGCGGGCAGCCTGGTGAAATCCCATCACTTCAACGCGCAGCTTGACGACAAGCTGCAGGGGGTACTCCAGGCGCAATCGCGGCGCAATTCACTGCAAGATATAGACGCACCCAAGAAGCTCCGGAAGCGGGCTACGAAGGTCGCACCCGCCGGCGATGTTGCGGAGCCCAAGGTCAAGAAGCCCAGGGCCCGAAAGTCGAGGGCGGGCAAAGACGAGCATATGCACGATGCCGCCTCCCGCGATCCAGCGCCCGCAATCTCGTCACATTTCGCCCAAGCCCCCGAAATCAAGCCTTCAAACGAGCCCGCAGCGCCCGTCATGAAGACGAAGTCAACCAAGCCGAGAAAGCCACGCGCGAAGGAGAAATCAGAAAATGGCGAGACACAGACAAAGATCACTAAAGCGAAAATAACGAAGCCAAGGGGGACTACGAAATCGACAGGAAAGCCACCTCGGAAAACTACAGGTGTTGCGTCCTCCCATTTCGTCAATAACAAGGATACTGCAGATGTTACACCCACCAATTGGACGAAAGAGGATGTGGGAACACACTGCGATCGAGATGAGGGTAGCTCTATATGGGATGTTCCTTCAAGTCCGCGGCGTAAGAAAGATGCACACCCAAAACAAAAACCTCCTGAACAGACATTGGATTTAGACGAGGCGGTGTCGCGGAGGCGAGATTGGACACCACCCAAGGACACTAGCATACAGGATGTTTTCACTGACTCGACTGGCAAAGAGAACAACTCTGCGATACTTCACGAGGAGGGCGGGAGTTTCACGAATTTGCTGTCTAACTTCGCCTACACAAATCTGAATACTCTATCAGCCACCATATCGGAGTCAGCCGGGATCACGAAGAAGCGCAGAGTTGAGCTCGTCGACGTTCCCGTCAATCAGGGCGCCTTGAGGCATGCATCTCCGGAGAAGGGCAAAGCGCCCAAGAAGAAGCCCAGAACAATTACAGACTTCGTCACCGACCAGTATGCCCATCCAAAAGATGTAATCCCTAAGTCTTCAGTAAAAGGCCAGTTTTTTGGCTCTCATTCAGCTTCCACCGCAACCAAGGTGCCGTTGAATGACATGTCTGTGTCGGTCGCGAGCAAGTCAGTCCCTAAACCACCTCGTAGGCGGTCTACTTCAAAATCGACATCCGAGAAGGGAGGCGCAAAGCCAAAGTCGAAAAAGCCTACCACCAAGACCGCTAAGTCCAGGGTAGTCGAGGAAAAGCTCCTTAGTCCAGCTTCTGCTGTCTTGAGAATGAACAAGCAAGACATCCTCTTTGGCACTTCGAGTCAACTCGCCCTCGAAGAATCGCCCACTCTTATTCGGCACATCCAGCAAGCGATCCAGAAATCGGAAGAGGATGCTGACGTTTTGCCGGGCATCGGTCTTGCAGGTACAATAGGCCCACCCCGGTGGCCACGTCTAGGAAAAGTAGAAGGAAAGCGAGGTCTCTGGGTTGCCAGCGCACGAGGCGAAGGGGGTCAGCTTCTCGAGAAATTGTATGATGTTTACATCCCCGAGCCAGACCGTACTCAAGATCTCCCTCTCCTCATGGATAGCTCATACAATGATCACGATACGTCTTTCACTGACATCGACAACTTTCACCCCCCTCCGATCCAGATTTCTTCGGACCTGCTTGGTACTCCTCAAGTTCCTCTGAAAGACGGGAACAAGTGCTTCAGAGACGAAGTAGTCAATGACGTGTCGTTCGATAACATTGACGACTATGCGCAGGCGCCCCCGCCATCAAATCAGAAGGCTGAGTCGAGCTTTTTCGATATCGACGATTTTTCTACTCAAACGCCTATCACTTCATACAATGCGTCACCTGCCACACTGTTCACCGAGTCCACTTTCCTTGATATTGATGATTTTCCAACACAATCTTCGAATCCTCTACCGGCCGCATCTATATCCAAAGGCTCGCCAAAGAAACGTGGTCGTCCACCCAAATCCCATTCTACCATTCAGGCACAGTCCAAACCCAAATTCACCGCGACCAAGAAAGCACCTTCTAAGGGAAAACGGTCATTCCCGACGCGGCCAAGCACACCACCCAGAACCAAAGGTCGCTTCGCTGACATTGAAGAGATTCTTGACTCCGAAGACGATGAAGCCCTCTCGCCAACTCCGCCACGAACATCACGGTTGCTAGACTCCGCTCTCCCGCTCGCCCCATCGATGCCCTCTCTCGAACCCCCACTCACCTCAGATTCCCCCGAGATCGTCCCAGTCTTCCAAGTCCCGCTCTCCATGCTTGAATGGGCAGGCGCTAAGTCCTCAGTCTTCGCCCAAATAACCACGACAATCCGGGCCCTCCCACCCACCACCAATCCCACAAACCCGTCTTGGCACGAGAAGATTCTCCTCTACGATGCCATCGTTCTCGAAGAATTCACCGCATTCTTAAACAAGCATACGCGAATTCGAGCATATAGGCGCGCGACGTTAAAGCAGGTCAAAGCGTGGAACAAGACCTTGAAGAAGGAAGGGAGGGAAGTGTTGGGTGAGGTAGACAAGGATGATGAGAGCAAGATCAATGTTGTGGAGAAGGAGTTGGAGACTTGGATGGTGCAGGGGTGGTGTCAGGAGATGAGTGTTTGTTGCATTAGTAAGGTTAGGAGTGGGAGGAGCGGGATGGGAAAGGGATCATATTAATGAGGTCATGTGATTTGCGGAAGGGAGTATATCGCATGATGGGGTATATTTTGCTGTGTATGTATGATGAGAACGGTTTCACTGGGTTTGGATTGGTTATGGGATGCATGGAGCTCGTTTCACGGTTTATGAGTACATGATATTGATGACTAGCCTAGGATTGGCATTGTTACTAAATGAATCCGAAGCTTTATGACAGTCCTACGCCTTAGCTTTAGTGCTAAATTCCGTGATTGCAAAGTAAATGTTTTGCCGCCTTCAACTAAAATTCCAGGCTCTACTCGACTTTTTATTCCCGTTTGTGCAAGCGCTAACAAATTCACGCACGTGCACTCTATTTCACTCTTCTCGGTGCAACGTCGGAAATATTGGTCGCTTCGCCAACATCCTTTCTACAACTTGAAAATAATCGTTTCCATTCAATTAGATAACCGTGCACAAATTCCTCAACCTCTCCATAATCCCATAACCCCAAGTATCCTTCACTCGCCCTGCTTAACCCCACCCGTGTACACATTCATCCCCAAGAATTCCCAATGGAGTTCAACACACCCCTACGAGCCCGCCGAGCAGTGCGTAAAATCCTGATTCTCGCCGCACGGCCCCTCGCGGAAATTATAGTAGCACTTCCATCCATCTTTCGGGCACTATTTCGTTGACCATTAACAACATCCACGGCGAGCAGAAGTACAGAATCATATATGGGTAGAAGAATGAGGGCTGGCTTACCTTGGTGCTGCACTTGTGACTACCGCTCGTGGATTCACATTGCTTAGTTGTGGTGTTGCATGTCTATTTATTCGTAGTCAGCTCTCTCTGCATCCTCGTTCCGAGGTCTGGGATAGAAACTCACGCCTTCTTCTTGCGGTCTGGAAATCTGCCTGCGTTGGACTGGTTCGCGCTTCGGCTTAGGTGCAGTGCTGAATGAGCACTCTGTGTACGCATGCACACAGGGGCCCTCATTATGGACGATGCATGAGCCGCCTCCACCGTTTAAACACTATGACATAAAATCGTTAGAGATGGGGGTTGATATGGGATTGGGAATTGAGGTTTGGAGGTCGGTGTACAGGAGTATCGCATTGGTAGGCCACGCCTTGGGGCAGGTTGCAGGAGTTATTCCATGCGCTGCATGTGCCCGTTTCGTCGTTGCGCTTGGCGTTGTGGATTGTGCTGGCTACGGCTAGGGGGAGAAGGATGAAAGTTAGAATGGACTTCATCGTGCTTTACGTTTAGATTTATATTAGTCAATTGAGTAGAGGAAAAAACTTGAATTCCAGCGAATGTGTGGCTTTCATCTATACATATACTGGATATCTGCTAGAACTTAAATAGCGAAGCCGTGTTAGTAATTTGTGCAGGTTTTTCCAATACTATATACTGTATACCGTATACAGCAGTTGTCAAATATTAGAAGCCCAATGCAGCATTTGCAAAATTTTGCTTACCGTATAGAGTAAGTTGGCGAGCAGCCTAAATGTAACTGCACGCCAAGGGGCGGAGTTGAGTTTTTCTTGCTGTGCAAGCTCCAGTTCAATTAGAATTCCAAATAGATACCCCGATCCACTCAAAAATGGAGTTAGTCTTTGTTGAGGCTCAGCTCACGTGCTTCGCCAATGGCTGCTATTCCTAGAAGAGCTCATTTTACTAGTTATTTCTCAGGTTCTGTGAATTCTTGTCATTGCTTACTCATTTCATTGTTGCCTATATGTACTGTAATTAGTCCCTCCTTAATACAATCAACTCAGTTCCACTACTCCGATTTGCCATCTATTTGCTCCAACCCTCCACAACAGTCTTGCTATTACTAGATGAAATTGGCAGCTCGAGAAGTTCGGACAATGGGAGAGCATGAGCCATCGCTTTTGCACACGCACGGTCGAGAAAATTGTCCTAAGAATTCCAAATGTGAGAATCCAAGTTGAGAACAGCGGCTGTACATGTCGTATAGAAAGGTAGAGATGTTCGCGTCCATAATTTAGTGACAGTCTGAGCTTGTCAGAAATCAACCGGTGAAACTAGGAAGAACGGCATTAAAATTTGACAAGAGAACATAAATATAGTGAGACAGTGTTCGATCAAGGAATGTAAATTACTGGGACGTTCCAAAGTATCATTATACTCGAGACATGAGTTTTATTATATTGCTCCCAATATAGAAAGGATCTTTCGTGTTCGTCTTTAAAAGCTACACTTCTTGTCCAACCCTATCTCATGATTTCCAATTGGATAGGGAAATCTAAATGTCATTGGTCAATCCTAAAAGTGCATTGTAGTCTGAATATTGGGCGAGTGATCGGTCTCGGGGAAATCTAAACTCACCAGAGAGCTTTGACGGTTTGGGTTCTGTAAATTTCGAATTTAACATGTTTCTATGAGAGTATAAACTCTTCTCGAACTTCGAAAGTCGCGCTTCGTTCCATTTCCAAGTCTAAAAGACAACCTACAATGATGAGCAGAGGCTCTAGATGCATGATGAGCCAAAGTGGCCGTAAATTGAGCCAGATCGCAACAGGTATTATGCTGTCACGTGATACGCACGAAAGCAAGAGACTTACTAAAGAAATTGTTAGTTATATAAAAGGGTAAGATTCGTACAAAGTGCGTACTGCAGCTTGGCAGGTGAATGATCATAGTCGTGTAACATTCTCACGTGATTAAATTACATGGTGCCAATCAGCTGTTTTAGACTCTATTATCTAGCGCTAATAAGGGCTGTTTAATACGCAATTTGTGTTATTTTAAGCGCTAACGTATTAAGGTAAATTGTGTTTGTAACAAATGTCTGTCTTAGGTCTACCCTTACGCAACGAACGCATAGGTACTAAAAGTGAGACGGTTCGTGCATAAACACGGCTGTGCGATTCACTATGCGTTCGGTTGTAAGCCCTGCAGAACAAACACAGAACAACTCGTCTCGGCTCCAACAAACTTCCGAGACCGACTGAAAAGCCAATTATAGAGGTTCGTACCCACATCTACTTAAATTCGATTGTGAATCAGCAATTGATGGTACTGGAGTGGCCACTAGTCAGGCCGATTCGTCACAATCGTGGTGCTTGATGGAAAGGTACTCTCGGTGCTACACTCACCTTCAGGTATGACTATTAGCAACAAACCGAGGTTACTTAATCATAATAGAGAGGAAAGTAGCCTATTTACAGATTATATTTCTATCTCTTCTATAAATTAGGAGAAGAGGCGATCATGGCAGTGCTGCACTCTTACAAAAAGATTTATAATACGCACATATGTGAACAGATCCGCAATGAATTGCATTATCCGGACCAAAACCTGATTGCGGATCTTTCGAAATAAAGGCTCGAAAGACTTCCATAAAAGATTAAACACTTGTCAATTGCGACCTTAAATGAATAACACTGCAAGGCAATGTTTTATCCTTCTCTAAAACCCCATAGCTACTGGATAAAGGCGTTATTGTGATATTGAAACAGAAGTACCAGTATCTCATGTGACACTAAGTCAGTAGTCAGTGCTATCAAGCACATTAAAACTGAACAGATCATGAATTCATGAAGAGAACGGGTGCTCAAACTCGGTTTAAAATCTCAATCTTAATCGGTGCTGCGTGGGATATATATTTCCTTGTACAATCACTCTCTGCCCAGCACCATGGTGGCAATACTTCTTCTAAATCACAACTAGAAAATACACATGGCAGTAATCAGCCATTGAACATATCAACGAATTCCAAAAGTTACATCTGGTCATGTCATGGTCGCAAAAATTCCAGAGTATCTGAACATGGAGTGACTGAGTGTCTTTTTAAATTACATGATCTACTAATCCACCCGATGGAGACTGCAATATGCCAGAAATCTTACACACGCTTCTCCTATCTCTAGGCCCAACATCTGTGAGAGTTCATGGTGGTGTTGCCCTTTTTGAATAAATCCTGCGAAACTTCACGCAGTAGAGATCAGCTTAAACCTCGTCCGGTGCCCAAGATGAAGACATTTAATAGATCGGACATCTAAGATTTCTCATCCCTTTTTTCGAAACTTAGAGATTGATGCATGATGCGGCGGTAAATAGCTACTGAAATTAGCAAGACGGGTCAAAAGGTTAACCCGGACAAGCCATGGAGTGGGCGAGCGCCCTGTAGAGCATTAAGAATTAACGAGGCCCCTTATAGCTCATGTCTATCTACTTCTCAAAGAATCTCGCTCCCACTATGATCATCCTATCTCAGAAGTTGTATTCACATAGTATATGGTGACGCTGTCTGCGTTTTCTCAAGCTTGAACATGTAAAAGTGCATGTACAGAAACCAGAAGTTGAATCTCCGTAAAAGTTCCAACGCTAAACTTAGGAAAATATGAAGTGATTAGATCTTCCACGAAAATTAAAACCGAGCAGCCAGCCCCATGGTGTCTACGCGTCTACTTCTCAAATAATTTTACTGACATGACC
Organism: Melanomma pulvis-pyrius CBS 109.77; assembly: GCA_010093585.1. NCBI lineage: Eukaryota > Fungi > Ascomycota > Dothideomycetes > Pleosporales > Melanommataceae > Melanomma > Melanomma pulvis-pyrius. The sequence goes on from MU001850.1 coordinate 83,693, forward strand.
CCTTCGTTTTAACAACATGTTCTGAAGATCTTATGAACATTTCAATATGCCGAAACGATTTCTCGTTTTCTGGTCAAAATATCAGGGATAGTGTCTACAGACTCGTCATGCATCTCTTTGCCTAAATTCGAGAATGAGAAAACGCATGGTGGGATAACCCCTTGTCTGAAACAGAACCACTCCAAGAACAGTGTGCTAGAAAAAATGTCATCATCTAAGTAAGAGGGACCAAAAGGCATTAATAAACGGTAAATGAAAAAAACGCTATCCGGACGATCCAAAAAAAAGACAGGAAGATCCCATGGTGTGCACACCTGCTATCATATTTCGTTATACACTCCTGTCTCAGAACGCGCACTGTGAAAGAACATGTCTTGGAAACGAGGCCTCGATCTCAGTACAACAATCTAAAAATCTTCTTTTTCGCCAATTAATGGTGCGAGATTTGTCTGGAAATCAGCAATTTGTGCAAATAGCATCATATTGCGTGCGTCTTGTCCGTAAAACTTCGAATTTATATCACGTCTGTGAATGAGTCTAGCTTTCGAGGTCAGCCAGCAAGGGGTTCTAAAAGATGTCCTCGTCGACGAATGCCGCGCAAGCCTCACCGCAGAATTTAACTGTTCACTGGAGACGTCGCATAAAGCTTTGAATAGATCTCCTCAATGCAGACATGTTTCTCTATTTATCGTGCTCATTTAAGAGATCACCTGGTGGCGGTCCTCTCGTCTCAAGATGCAGGAAGCTTGTATTATGTGGATGTGACTGAGTCATAAGTAACCGAAATCAGTGTTTCCAACATCCGATGGAATGTGAGTCGTCTAGGGGTTCAAGTGTCCCCGGCGATAGCATATGGTGTGCTTCTAACTCTCAAAAACTAGCTCAAACTAGGCCCTGTTCCTCGGTCCAGAACTTGGACCCGTTTAGATGGTAGCCGTGTCTGTCACTGCGTATTCTTGCACAATATTCTGCGATTACTAGTAGACAAGGCGGGAGTAGTCTGAAAATAAAGATCATATAGCTACCGAACTGATAGAGTGCGCGCAAACCCTTCCTGAAACTATATCGGAACGTAGTCGGTTTGATGGTTTGCGTTTCGCGAGTGAGAAGGATAACTTAAGCCTGTACTTTATCTCCTCAACTGAAGTCGAAATGAAGCAACGAAATGTGGCTATGTCTTTGTCTAAAAAGAATGTCCGAGGCACCAATGTTGATGAGACCACTGTTAGTCCACGCCGCACTGTACAGCAAAATCCTAGCTACATGCGTTACCGAACTGAGCCTGATCATACGAAGAGTACACCACACCCAAAGCTATGACGGCGTATCTGCGGCGCAGAAGAACCTGCTTCTACATCTAGCTATGTGAGATAAAAAAGCAAACACAACCCGACCAACCCTACCGCCACCGCCTTAGTATAAACCTAATGTTGTTCATGGTAGAATACATCCAATTCGTCGGTGGTACGAATATCATTCTTCATCGCCTCATGTGTCTACCATTTTCATAGGGTTGCGGATCCAGATTATGGCGGTTCTGCGCTAAAGAAAAAAACAAGAAGTATCAGGACATGGGGAAGTGAACCAGCTTGTAATCTTACTAACAGAGAGGAAAGAGCTAGTGAACAACCTATGTGTTTTTGAGCCATTCAGCTCGAGCTAAAGTCCTGTAACCTGATTTCAATGACGGTAGTTCTCGGGGCAGAAACACGTTTACCAGCGCCACATGTGCGCCTCCTCTAATGTCTAAAACTAGGGAACTAGAAACAACGCTGATGCGTCTGGGTGTAAATTGCTAGCCGCGATACATCTATATTAAAGGCCCTAGAGCTTAAAAAGAATTAAAGCTAATGCTACCTACAAGCACAAGCTTCACGAAAGACCTCTTATGGGAGTGCGTGCGCGTAGTATCAAGTCTAAAAAAGCAAAGAAATATTGGAAAAATATCCTCCATACCAACTCAAATCACATATGCCACTGACGGTGCCAATGAGCCACTGTGTGCATCGGTCACGATAGGCCTATATAAAAGAATTCTGACATCGACGCATCATGGCGTGCGTACCACAGCGAAGACAGAAGCCTAGGGGAAATAGGGATTACGTCACTCATGTCGCCAACGGACGTGCGGAGGAGATCAGAAGCACTTCATTCAATAACCGAATCAGGTGGCTAAGTTTTTTTTCAAAATCATCTCCAGCACAACCATCTACAACACCCCGCCGAAGAACTCCGCCAGATCGAAAATCTTTCTACGTCGACTCCATGCGGTAAGACCCATCTTCGAATACCAACCCGTAAAGAAATAGTGGATATGGTATTTCTATGGAGGGAAGGTGGCGGAGGTGCGCGCGAAAAGCCAAGAAACAACACCTCACGAGCGCCCACAGCACCGATAAATAAGCACACCACACTATGTTTCCGCAGTACAAAGCCACTACAACCAACAAGACCTGATAACCACGTCTTCCAAACCACACCCAACACGAAGCCCATACGAAGTCCATGATGCCAAACACCCAGCCCGACTGAAAACACTATCCGAAAAGGTCTATGGGAATGAGGCCCGTCTGTGGGGCTTCCGACAAATCTTCTATGGAGGGATTATGGCGTCAGCCAGCCGTACAACGCTGCCTACGACCCTTCCCGCTATCCCAAGCACCCGCAGCATCGACATGGCAGCATCGACGTAGTTTAATACAGCCGCAACACCAACACCATGTTGCGGCGGGTCAGAACACTGTGTCCAACAAACCACAGCACCTGCGTCGTTGCAATCCGGGTAACGCGCATACCTGTGCGCAAATGGCTACAAACCACAACCCAAGCCTAATATGTTTCTGGTGTTTTGATGGAGCAAGTCGGATCTACGGCGGCGTCCAGAGGACCCGGTTCAAAGCTTCATGGAGTCAGTCTAGCGTACCAACGGCCCCCTTACCCCCAACCACTCTCTCTCAGTCATCCAGCATTAGATCGCCATGGTACCATCGCGTAGTTAAACCCAACACTGCACCGCACTATGTTGCTCTGCGACAAAACCACCGTATCCAACATACCACACCTGGGCAACGCGCATACACGTGCGCGATCAACGCTGTAATCCACAACCCAGGCTTATTATGTTTCGGTGTTGTGATGGAGAAGGCCGGATTTACGGCGGCGTCCAGGGCGCTGGTTCGAACCTTATGGAATCGATTTGGCGAACTGACGCCCCCTTCCTGCTTCTTAAGCAACCGCAGCGTTAGATCGACATGGCACCATCGACGTAGTTCAAAAAACCACAACGGCCACATTCATGTTGGCGCGGGTCAAAACCACAGACTGTATCCAACAATACACAGCACCTGCATCATTGAACCCCGGGTAACGCGCATACGGTACCACAACCTAGGCTAAATATTTGTTTCCAGCGTTTTGATGAAGAAAGCCGGATCTACGGCGGCGTCCAGGCGCTGGTTCGAACCTTATGGCGTTGATTTGGCGAATTGGCGCCCCCTTCCCGCTTCATAAGCAACCCCCTTGTCAGATCGACATGGCACCATCGACGTAGTTAAAAACACCACTACGACTACAGTCATGTTGCCGCGGGTCAGAATCACAGACTGTATCCAACAACCCACACCACCTGCGTTGTTGAACCCCAAGCAACGCGCATACCTGTGCGCAAATGACGCTATAGATCACAAGTCAGGCTCAATATCTGTTTCCGGTGTTTTAAAAGAGCAAGCCGGATTTACGGCGGCGTCCAGGAGCGCTGGTTCGAACCTTATACAGTCGATTTGGCGAACCGACGGCCTCCTCCCTGCTTCATGAGCAGCCCGGCATCGATAGAAGGAAAGACAGCATATCCACCACCACGTATAGTGCCCCAGTTCGAAACCAAGTCGTCGCAGGAATATGGCTGTTTTGCAACCCATCAGCACACCCTCCGATCAACCTAGGCCGCAAATCTCCAGGGAGACCAGAATATAGGGTAGAAACGTCTGATGGCGCGCGGCCGTCTCCCAAACCACCTCAGCACCCCCATACGAGCAACCCCACGCCGCAAATCTCCACTGGGGCAGACCGAAAGACCGAACAGAGACGGCTCATGGCGCGCGGCGCGTCGGCGGGGCGGCGAAAGGTATCAGATGCCTCAGAGGATAAACGAATGGCGTCGGTCTGCTGCAGTGCAGTGCGGTGCAATACCACACATCCCGGCACCGCCACGACAAGAATCCACGCCAACAGTCCATGTGAAAAACCCGCCGACATTACCATCGTAAGCCACCACTCCTGATGCTGCGGTGTGAAGAGTGTAAATTCAATGGCGTGTGGCGAATGTGTTGTTGGAACCACGCCCAGCAGTAGCAAATGCAAAAGCACTGTGCAAAACCCCTCTACGACCGAAAACCTCGTCGATATCACCTATATGTGGGCCGGGGGAGGGTTACCCGTCTGCGCAGCATTTTCTCCCCGGACAAAGAAAGGTGTGGGTGAGATGGCGGGGGTGTCTGCGCACGCGGGATGAAACCAGAATCGAAGAAGCACTATGACCTCTGTGGGGGATGGGGAAGATGGCATTGAGACGGCGCCTTGGATGGGCTTGGTCCAGGGTTGGCCTTACTCGACTACCGTCACCCCAGTACCCCATCCCCCGCGGCGAAAAGCCTGACAAAGGGAAGCTGCGTCTATGCACGCAGGGATTAAATTCAGAATCGCGAAGAGATAATGGCGTCTGTGGAGGGATTGTAAAGATGGAATTAGGAAGGCACCTTTAATAGGCTTGGTCTAGGGTTAATCTGAACCCAACTACCGTCACCCTAACTTCCATCCCCCAAGGCGAAAAGTGTGATAAAGGAAAGCTGTAGGAGGAGGGCAGGAGCGTCTACGCACGCAGGATCAAATTCAGAATCGTGACGAGATATGGCGTCTGTGGGGGAGGGAGGGGGGGTTGTGAGGATAAAGTTGAGATGACACGTCTGATGGTGGTGGGGGAGAGGGAAGGGAGGAATGAGTATCTGGGCAGCATGGTGATGAGAATGCGGAGTACCAGGGAGCTTTGATGATGGGGTTGCGTCGTAATAGGGGTGGCAAAGTGCAAGAATTATGAGCAATCATGAGCAGAGCAGGTGTGGTGTTTGCTTGACGCAAAAAATCAATATCATTGACGACATTCCAAATGTAATGCCCAAGACGCCTTCCTAATGCTGGGTATCATAGTAAACCTGTCCGACCGTAAATGTAACATGTATCCGACGTGCGCCCTCCCAAATCAGAGGGTGAAAATTCATCAAACCCATGCCAGGCTCCACAAAGCGGGAAGACTGGGCCATCGCTCCTGCCAGGAAGCCAATATCTCTGGCACCTTCTCATCGAAGCCCTCGCGAGCGGCGCCACCGCCCCTCTCCCAGCCGCCGTCGCCAAAGACCTCTCTCTCCTTGGCGGCAGCGTCGTTCAAGCTCAAGGCCAGATCGAGAATGGCGTGACCGCCGACCCGGGCTTCTTCGTGGTTATCCCTAATATCCACGTTGAAGACATGGACTGGTCGGTTGAGCCTGCCGCCCTTGTTGTGGAGGTCGTCCAGGACGGCGTCGAAGCAGCGCTCCTCGCACGTTATCATGACGTCGACGACGCCGGCTTCGGTGCCGGCGGCGCCTTGGTCTTCGGCGTGGTCGAGCCTGGGCTTTCCGGGAATCCAGTCCTGAAAGCGCTCGGGGTATCCCTTGATGGTGAGGTTGCGGCCAAGCATGTTGAGCAGGCCGTTCTGGGTGTATAGCTGGGCATTCTGAGACGACAGCTCCGAGTGGATGGCGCGGTAGGTGGTGCTGTTGAAGTTGTAGACGTTGGGCTGGTGGGCGGTGGGCCCGGGCAGACGCACGAGGGAGCCGGTGCCGAAGGAGATGGTGGGGAGATGGGCGAGGGCGAGCTTGAGGTGGGCTTCCATGGACCTGGAGACTGACGTTAGCATGGTGGTTGGTGAGGTGGTGAGGTTGCGGGCGGCGATGGGGACGTACCGGTTCTGATTGCTGGCGCAGATGGTGCAGAACTTGAGCTTGAACTTGTGGTCGGGCACGACGTCGGCCGGGTCGCTGGCGCCGTCGAGGGCCATGGGCGGCGGCGGCGGAGGCGGGGGGACGGCGGTGGGCTGCTGCTGCTGCTGAGGCCGCGACCTCGCCAGCCGAGGGTCGACCGACATCTCCAGGCCGGGCTGCAGAGACTTCTGCGGCAGAATCTTCACGGGCGTCAGCAACGGGCGCGCGCAGAGGCAATGGCATGACGCGGCAGGATCGAGCGAGTGAATCAGAATTTTCAGTGTATATTATTATTGAAGTCCTCATGGGTGAATAGGACAGCTCCAATATGGTGTTCATCATCTCGCGTGCGGGAGCGAGGGCGGGCACAATGCAGAGGAGAGAGCGACTTACGGGAGGGTGGAGCTGGCTCGCACTCTGGCTGTGAGAGAGAGGGTCACACGGCGGCGATGACACCGGGTAATGGGAGCTTGCGCGAAGATGAAGGGGAGAGGGAGATGCAACGAGGGCGACGGCTGTGTGGGCGCCAGCGCGTCGCGAGCCGGGGTGGAGCGGTCATGTGACGGCTACGCCCGATGGGGCGGCGATGGCGGCGATGGCGGCGATGGCGGCGATGGGCGGTGATGGGCGGTGATGGCCGAGGGGCAGCAGCGGCGGCGTTTCAATGCCGCGCAGACGTGAAGCAGACTGACGCGGCCGCTGCATCTTCTGCTTCTCGCTGCCGCTGTCGCTGTCGCTGTCGTCGTCGTCGCCTTGCCCTCCTCACCGCCGCCGCCGCCGCCGCCGTTCACTGCTCGCCCCCCTCTGCGTTAGGCGGTTTCACGTCGCGGTGCTAGGCCGCAGGCAGCAAAGCCTCACCCGCGCGCGCAGAGGCGTCCAGGCTGGCCGACACGCTGGTTCTTCGCCGTCCACGCCCGCCGCCCACGCCCGCCGTCCCCCTCTGCGCGCTCCCAGGTCGAGCATGCGCTGCCCAGTGCTGCCCGCCGCCTGCGCAATCCACTGCCCACTGCTGAACCGCCCAATCGCGCCCTAGCCCCCTCGCCCTCGCCCTCGTCTTCGTCCCTCGTCCCGTCCTGCTCGTCGCCGCGGCGCTGGGTTAAAAATAGCGGGCT